>JAMKCH010012115.1:0-46079 GCA_023653785.1 Ophioderma brevispina | reverse complement strand
GTTTAGTGCGCCTCCTTTAAACTATGCGCACATTTTGTGGCGCCAAAAATTACAAGGCATCAAAGAGTACTCGTACTGGTAAAATTTATGACAGAAACTAGGAAGAAAACCCAAAATCCACGTATTTGTATTACAATTTAAGAGGCTAATTACTCGGGTCGGTTATATATCATTACTTCTGCCCTCGTGTATTATTGAGTTTGCAAAGTCATAGGTTCTCTTAGAATCAGTACAGGTCTACCTCCTCTGTATCTGATTTTTTAGAAAGATAAACAAGTTAGATCTATGCGCAGCCCGAAAACACCAAAAACAATTAGGTAATGTTATACTAATCGCAAAATAGCGTTGAAAGAAATAATCGTCACCGATTCCTCGCAGACGAATACAGTCTACACACTCGGCGCAGGCAACATAGGTTGATTATATTTGTCCTAAACTATAAGTGATATGAGGTGGTTCAGCAGCATGCAACAATCGACATGTCTATTAATGTCGTTTGTAGAAAAATGTGTTTTGCGCGCTTATTTTTCTTTCCTTTTTAATGGCCTGCAGAGATGTGGAAACACATTTCTACGGTTTAAGTAAACGATATCCAATTCTTAGTACTAACTAATTGGCATCTTTGTTAGTCGTATAGTTGTTAAGAAAACTGGACGGTATATCAAAATAACCGTTGCAAGTGTCAAATTCAAGCTAAGGGAAAAACCCCACAGGGGGCCATGTGTTAAGTAGTCCAATTTTAACATAACTGATAGTGTCCTTACGTTATGGAATAAAGCAATTCATATCATTCATATTATGTGGTTGGACTTTAACAATCAGCGATGAAATTTCAATATTGCATTGGCCATATTCAAATCGGTTAACGTACGAGTTTACTAGGTTTCATTAGAATGTGAAATTAAGGTGTGGTGGTTTTTGGCGTCCTTTTTTGACACAAGAAATCATGAATAGATTTTTTTATCTTTTTTTTATTAATAACTCTTAGAGACAACAAGGGACAATTGACGTCCACTATAGCGGATCTTCTTGATCGGTTGGACTTTCTTGCTATAATAGGACATAATGGCATGAAAAAATTTGACTAATTGAAAAAGACCTATGAAATTCACTTCCACGAGTTTGAAAAACCATTTGGATGTTTACATTCTGTAAAAAAACAGTAAAAACAGGAGGAGTTCCAGGGGGAGGGGAGCTTTGTGGCCACTTTCTGAACAAGGATGCTGACATTACTGCAAGCATTTACCAAAGTGAAAAGGGTTGTCATCAGCTCACGACCATTGTATTGTGTGAAACCCCGGCTAATCATCATTTAACTGGCCAGATAAAATATCTTACTACAGCCTAAGTACCAAGCTGAAAATCCCGGGTCTGAAATGCTCGTGAATGTGTATCAAAACAGCTAGATACACTGTAAATTCTGTCAGGATGTGAACACCTTGCTTTTCTGTTCCAGAGGAGAACATGCCCACAAACTGCCAAACTCCCCTGCGAAGTATTCCTCGTTCTACAGAATGTAAACATCGAAATTGTTTTCAAACTAATGGAAGTGGATGCAGTAAGGGTCCTTTTCAGTATGGGTGTCAATTTTTTTTTCATGCCATTATGTCCCTTTAAAGAAAGAGTTAATACCGTTACCATTATAGTTGGAATGTTTTTCACCTATCAGATACTCCTACAAATTTGCTTCCCATAGTTGGAGATTTCTTAAATTGTTTCCCACGATTTTTGGTGTCATTTTCACTGAAATAATGGGCAATTTTACGTAAAACATTTTACTTATTATGGTGAGGGTTTTATGCGTTTAAAGTGACACTGTTCCAATTTTGACCATGTATATCGTTTGTATGGAATCCCATGTGTGGGAAAATCTTGGACCCAAAACATTAATAATAATAAATGCATGATTTACGCCCAATATTTATTGGTTGCACTCTGAGTTTCAAAATATTGGCGAGGGACTCATAGCTCAAACCAAATAAATATGGGCCCAATAAATCCAAACTTATATTGTGGAAGAAAAACAAAGGGCGGCTTAGGCTTAGAGGAGAATTGCCACGAATATATGATTCTTTCCTGTAGTACTTTCAAGTGCTAAAGAAAACGTTTAAAAAAAAATCGAAGAAAAGCATAAAATGGATCAGACTTCTTTAAGCTCGACCCCACTGCATTAGTCGTGGGGTTATTGGCCAAACTTTGGGGTCCAGTAAGTTCTGCATGGACTGTTTCCGACTGGATGTCCGCACTGCCTACAAAAGAGGAGGGAAAAAAATAGAAGTAAAGTTTCAAATTCCTGAAGTGTTACCGGAAATTGAGGCTAATGTTGATACCGACAGGTGTGTAGAGCCCCTAATGATCAGTCTCATTGGTTTCGATCCTTTACGATATGATTCTATTTTGCATTGAGGCTATATTATAAACCGTCGAACACATTCTATTTCCTTATCTTGTGTGATATAATAGTCCGATATTTAGGTCGGTTTGTCAATTATTAAAGGAAGTGTAATTGGAAATAATTGTAAGGTATTTGTATGCACACTTACCGATGTTTATAATTAATAATATTCAAATGAAGTAATAAAAACCATAAATTGTAAGAATTTTATATCACTCTCGCTGTGGATAAATTTTTGATTTAATGTGTTTTGAACAAACTCGTTTTCTATTTAAAGAAAGGTATTTTGGATAATTGAAAAGGAAAATGTGCGAATAGATCGCCCAGCGTTTTTATCAGAATTACCAATCAAATTAAAATGGATTTAGTGTTATGAGCGAAATAAAGTGCATAGACAGTTATTATAACCATGTTAAATGCGTATGAACAGTGGTATTGACAATGATTTATAAATGCAATCTAATTTGTTAAAACCCCTGAATAGTTGAAAAGCAACCTGTTCCCAAGGCGCTTAATTGGTGTAAAGTGACGAGCGACAATGCTATTACAATTCTATAAACACATCGAAGATATATAAATGGGCAAAGCCGAATTCCTCGTGTGATATTAGATCATTACAATTCGACATAGACCTAGTTAGATAGTGCGTTGGGCCTCACCAGCAGAGGCGTGCTATATACCGCCTGGTCAGGTATTAATTACATTTTAGGAATTCATAACTTAAGGGCTAAATACAAACTAAATAACACCTGTAGATGGAATTGGTGATTCCATATGAACACAACTAACGTGATCATAGACAAGAAGAATTTGACAAACCACTCGTCTATGAATTATTAATCACCAAAGTATATTAGTAATGTTGTAAGGCAGGGTTGATAATCATCGTTGCCTAAGCGATGACTTCGATGATACTTGTTCCCTGAAGCGTAATAAAACAGAAAACAATGGTATTGCAATTCATTCTTTTTATGGTATTAATTTTTTTATTTAAATGTTCAATAAGCCAAATGGGTCCAGGAATCTTTTTGTGCTTTCCGTTGAATTCTTTAAAATCTAACTGTATCCCATTAATGTATGAATTAAAATTAAGACTTGCATGTTTACCTTTGTTTGTATGTTTGGTTTAGGTCTGCCTTGTAAAGGCGTTTACGTCTATCTTTGTGTTATGTTTCAGAAGCATAACACCCTCAATATTTTTCTAAACCTGACAAAACTATATTGATAATTATTTTTGGATATCTAAATAAGTCTTAGCAATAGGGCAAGGTCCTGTTGTTTTTAGGTATGTAGTTATCAAAAGCAATAGAATAGAAAAAAAGCCATAGTGTAACCCATTGCGTGGTTTCTTTCTGCTCTAAAGATTATTGCTGTTGAACGTTGAGAATCGTTTAATCTCTTGTATTCTAGTTGTGAGGCAATCGAGAAAGATGATATGAATCGAAAGTTACCCTATATTTTATAATCTATTAAGACACTTTATTATCAGTTTAAGAGTATATAGCTTCATAAAATTCTTATAAACTAGCTTTTTTTGTTCGCAACTGTTCTCAACATGACTTACGTGGAAATAGACGACTACAGACTGTCCCAATAAACTATACAATCAATAAATCAATTAAAATATAAATTGTGTCATTGTTTGGAGGATATATTTATTTTATTTGATAGACAAGTTCTAAGCTAAATCCTCGCTTTTATTCCAATATAATTGAGACCCTAAGGCGGAGATAATTGTCGTTGAATACATAGGATAAAATAAAAATACCACTGGGCCAGTTGCAACCTGAAATAAAAAAATTGAAGGTTCAAGAAACTAAAAGGTATAAGGCTTTTAGCATATTGTGGGATTAACCCGTTTCAAACAAAAGAATATTGTAGAGTTCATAGTGAATGTATTTACATGCACTTTAACTAATCAATTTAATTATTTTTCGTTGAAAGATCAGAAATTATGTTTTGGGTGGTAATGAGGTAACTTTCACCCTCAGGGGGACCCAATAATCATGAAATTCATGGAAATTTGGTGAATGTGACTGCTGAAACTAATGTACAGTCTACAAGTCGTTGGGGACAAATGTGTGGACAAAGATCTAACATGTCTAATGTGGAGGACAAATTACCCTTCCCCTATACAAGATAATTGCTCAACAGGTAAGCGCTCGACTCCAGTGTATGATCATCCATGCGTAAGGCGTGCGTTCGAGCCCTGTGAGTTTCAGCTATCTTGTTTATTTCTTTGCGACAAGAAATTAAACCGCTTGGTTGTCTCGATTTACCCCATGCGATTTTGGGAAGCTGTTCCCGGCTCCGATGGTTTATCTCGATGTATGTTTACTGCTAAGGGAAAGCGCTGATCCGATCTGCTGCATCCCTTGAAATGATGCTAAATGGTTATGGTACTGGTTGGGCCACAGTGATCAGCGACCATTTGTGAAATAAATCTCTGCTATTATTATTCCACTGCCCCAAGATGCCAAGGAGGAATATAATGAAGATAAGCGTGTTCAACAAAGAGCAATAAAGGAAAGGATGGTTGTTTTCAAAGGTCTCTTCAATAATGGATTTTATGGTTCTACCTTCTGTTGAAACCTGGAGTAAAGCTGAGACAACAAGACTGTTTGGATTTGAATTTACCAATGCTACATGTATTTATTAGCAATTGCGACATTATAAAGTTATAAAGTATGTTATAATACAAGAAGCAGCACTTTATACCTACTTTTTTTATTTTAATTGTCACTCAAGAATGTCTGGAGGTGATTTTCAATGGCAACTTTGTTGATAACTGGATAGCCGAAAACTGGCCCAACAGGTTTTTCACGTGTCTCAGATAATTGGCCATAACTCCTCAACCAGACCCCCAAATTACAACCAACTAAAAATCTCATGACGCTGAACAATCCTTGAAAGATTAGAATACATTTCATTTGAGATGAACTTAAATTATTGTCCAAAAAAATTAATCTTTGATTGTATAGTTTTTGGGGGGACAGTCTGTATAGCTTTAAAGAGTATCGGGGTATCTCGCGTGAATTGTGAATTACGCAGACACAAATGGCAAGCTACGGTACAGACTCCGTGCTGTACACAATTTTGTGTAGATTCTGTGTAGGATTCAGAAAAAAAACGCCGTTCCAATTAAGAAAATTGACTAACACCATGAGCTAGTGATCACCGCCACAAGTTGCACTATACTTTGCCAACGTTATTTCAATGAAGGTTTCTATAACAAATGTATAGTAATGCAGGAACCTGACCAGTGGCGGTTATCGTCGGCAAGTCTCGTATCAGTCAATTCCTTCAATTGATTGGGAGATATTAGTTTCAGACATTAATTGATCATGTTTGAGGTCCTCAAGAAGGTAATAGCACGATAACCAATAAGTCATCGATTACAATTTAGTTTAAAAGTTACTTCAAATAGTTGATGTTGTTATAAAGAAAATTAAAAATCTCACGTAGTGGTACTCTACCAGTATTTGAACGTGTAAGATGTGTAAGTAGGATTTATCGTGTAGTTATAACAATAATTATGTGCAATTAAAACACTAATACAAGTAATTTATTTTAAAATCATTTCAAAGTGTGTAGAAATACTCTCTAAATGTAAACGGAGTGAAATGCAATTTCCAAAAGAGCGAGTTTCCCTCAAAAAGGAGTGCAAAATTCATTTCTTACAAAAAAAATATCTTTCAGTGGTCATAACAGCGTTTTCCTCTTTTGAGGTGAAATTTGCACTCGTTTAAATTAGAAGTAAATAAATAAATAAATAATAAATAAATAAATAAATAAATAATAAATAAAAAATACATAAAAAATAAATCCTGTGGTACACGATTATAATAAAGACATTACTATAAATAAGGATATGAACGTGGGCACCGTTAGGATCAATCGAGAAACGGCAATAGATCCAGGAAGGTAGTCCATTAGCTGTAAACGATCCCGGCCCCAAAGGCTATCAGATACTAACATCTAAGGACTCTTGTTCTACAAGTTTGTTAAAGCACAGAGATGGAATAAAGCACAGAGCATTTAAATATATTCTTGAAAAACCAATAATGTTCTTTCTTGTAATTAATATTATAATATATTCTTTAATGTAAAAAAATGTGCCATTTTGCTTTAAGCGTATTACCATGATTACTGGCACCAAGTTGCCGTTAATATGCCGAAATTTTACGGGTAAAACCGTTAATTATGGCTTTCACTGTAACGGTGATTAACAGATTAATATTGGTGTACGTATTTGACAAAATCTGAAAAATGATTTAATTGGGGTTTACATAATTTTGGAAATACATCAAGGCCTGCGCAAAGTATCTTAAGTTAACCCTCGCTACCATGGAGGTAGAAAGGATGGAGAGTAGGACACAGGAAACATAATCCTTTCAAGCAGAATAAAGTGGATTTATTACCATTGGTGAAATCAATAGACACTGGACGTGTGAGATATGCCTTGATGTTAAGTAGGTTATCGACTATATGAGAGGAACGATTCATTGCTCTTAACTTCGTCAATACAGAATTTAACCTCTGACCTGTAACCGGAAGACTTGTAAAAAAAACAATTACTATTGCATTCTTTAGCAAAATATCACTGTTATCACTTTGTCACATTGTAACGTTTCTTGTTATCATTTCTGTGAACACAATTCAAAATTTGTATTGGTTATTATTATTTTAAGGTCGATTTACAAAGCTACATTTCAATTAGTAAAAAATATCTTCATGTTTGCATTAAGTTATTCTGATATTGGCGGCGAAATGCGGGCGTTTTTAGTATAAAGAGATAAACGTTGGTCAAGTTGACGGCATGGTTGATTATGATGAGAATGTAATACCGGAAGTGCTTCGGAAAAGCATTACTTTTGCTCTTGGACAGCAAATGCTAATCCATTGAAGACTCCAAAGTATTGCCATGCATTGCGTTAAAATAGCTAACCAACGCTAACACAAACATTGAAACAATGGGGGCGGGGTCCGGTCTAATTGTACTGAAACGGCAGGTTTTATTCGATGAAGATGGTTTTAGGGCGAGGAACGCCAGTTGGATATTGCCCACACTCGTCTACTCACTACTGTATGATTATAACCAGCATGGTACCAATAATAGTTTGCTATTCTTCATTCTCCATCTATTTCTACCTCCGTGTCTTACCACGCTAGTGTAGTCTACCTCTATTGGTCTTGCCAAGACGATTTCCTCATGCAATTCACAAAGCAACGCAGTTGTTATCGTGTTGTTAGACCTCTATGTAGCTTTTGATAGGGTTGATCATGCCATTCTTTGGATAGGATATGTAATACATTCGAAATTCAAGGTATACTGCCTTACAGTGGATCAGGTCATACCTGTAGAACCGCTCATTCCGTATGCTCATCGGGATCGTAATTTCAAATAAACATCATCTTCCTTTTGTCTTCCTCAGAGTTCGGTAGTTGGGTCTCTCTTTTTCATAATGTGTACTTGCAGTATCGCCTCAGTCATCCCTAAGCATATTATTACCACATGTATGTAGATGATAGGCGCGTCTATTTACATTTTGGAAAAACCAAGAATGAAAAGGTCGCATGTCAAAAGTCTGATTGACAGTTAATCTCTTTTCTGTTGATGAACAAACAAAAACTAAATGATGGAAAGATACAATTTTTAACCACATCTGAAAGGCATTGCCATCAGAGTTGGGACTGGGGGGTTCCCCAGTCCTCGGCAATCAGAAACCCTTGTTTGATCAGACAATATCCATGACACAACATGCGAACGCCATAAACTTGCACTTTCGCAATACTTACCGCTTTATCACGGGGGTTTTCATTACCTTGTCCACTCACTGATCTTATCGCGCATCAACTATGCCATTCATATCTGTATGGAATGTTGGCCAGAGATCGGAGTAAATTACACTTATTCAAGTTGCAGAATAGAGCAGCCAGGCTAGTATTTAGATCTGATAGGACACCAACTACTCCGCTCCTCAGAGAGCTCCACATGGCTACGGATCAGTCAACGTGTTGTCTTTAAGCTTATGCTTCTTACCTACAAGGGTATTTATGGATAATTGCCACAATACCTGCCCGAATACCTCTCTCTGTATACTCCTGGCAGGCCAGGCTCGCTTTCAGAGATGACAAGACGCTCCTCACTGTTCCTTGTAAGAAAAAAAAGTCAGTGGGTGACAGGGCTTTTCGCAATGCGACCTCTAGCCTGTGGAACTCTTTGGCCTTCTCTGTTCGCCAATCCAGATCCAGTTACTTTTAAGAAAGCACTAATATTTCACCAATTTCCAAAGATTTGCGCATGCCCACAAATTGCTAGTATCCCTAACGTCCCTAAAACCTTCAAAACCCATCTGACAAAAAGTCACGGAGCGGGCCTTGGTCTTGGGTTAGTGGGAAATTGTTCCCTAGATCTGACAATAAAAATCCCGCTACCTCATTTTTTGCGGTGGTTGTCAGACTTTCCTCTAGGAACGTTAGTAATCTGTATTCAATTTTCTCATGTTAATTTTAATATTTGATTGTGCTACCGTTTCTTATGCTATTGATTAGATGTTATGCGTTTACCTCAAGGTTCATCAGTCTTAATTCTATTTATTATACACTAGGCCTAATTGTTAAGGCGCTCTATCAAATGCTGTTGGTATTGTATTGTAACTGCGAATATGTACTCAGATTCAAAAGAGTAGAAATATGGTGGATTAAGATTCGTAATGTGCCTCCACATCAAGGGGTGATAAAATTTCTCTCACTTATCTATATATTCTGAATTTCGTATGCTGATCACCTCGTGATATTAACGGCATAATTCTCTGAACGCTATTGTTTGAAAACTCGTAGTCATGGTAGTAGCGCAATGAATTAGCCCAACCAAAATCTAAACGGTATGTTGTGTGTTCGAGTCCATCCACAGCAAAGTTCTTTTGCGATTAATGATGCTATATTTGCGCTGTCATAAATTTGTATTTACTCATGGCAGTAATTCACAGAGGTTATTAGCAACTCTTTCGGTTACTTATAAAAATATTCATGAGGACTTCGCGATATGGGCGGCATTAGTTACTGAACACTATAGACGGAGTAGGTAGTGGAGGGATAGATACAGAGGGAGATAAAGATAGAGAGTGGGAAAGAGAAACAAATAATTATGCATTCATGACCTTTCCGTCTGTAAAATCAATCCATTCTTTGTCGTTCTTCTCGTTATTCTTATCTGGTCAATGACACGTTTCCGCCACACGTTATTGGCTCTCTACTACACACTGTCAACAACATGTAAGTCAGGCGTTTTCATTGACTACAACTCAATGCTTACATGTTGAAGTGGCTATTCAAAACATTCATCAAGAAGTCGCTGACTTCTTCAAAGGATGTATTTGAATAGAATTATATTTTGAGATCAGTGTTACAGGAATATGCGAAAAAATCCGAGGCATAAGGCTGGTTGAAGGCACTGTGAATAATCCAAACAGGGATAAAAAGATGTGCAATAAGATTTAATGGGTGCTCAAGACATGTGCCAGATATATTGTAACATTTTTAAAAACAATGTAGAGAGCTGGTCAAATGCATATGAGCATTTGTCCAGAATGTTTGCGCATTTATTTTGTTACCAAATAAATGTTGAGCTACAGTCCTAAACGGGGAATTGCATTAATTTTGTGTTTTTGTGTTCCCATTCACTAGTTTCGACCTTTGAACTGCCATTTATCGCAGTTCTAGTCACAGTTCTAACAAATCACGTGTTTTATTTTGCAATTTTACGCCATCAAAATTAATATCAAAAGAAAATTCATATTTTTCTCATTAACCTCGGTGAAATTTAAGGCTCAGGAAATGTTTTCTTTGGAAGTGATGAATAAAACATCTCCAAATATGGTCTACCATATTAATTAACGCACCCTGTCCAATGGGCCAATTTAGGACACATTATCGCTTCTACTATCTCAAGGGTTGGACCGATTTAACTGAAAATTTCAACTCTTTTTGTTAAGTTATTGTCTTAATTTGATTTTTGAGGATTTTTTTATTTCGTTAGTAATAACTACATGGCTGACTGTTTTTTAAAAAAATCGTCAAATTACGTTAATATATTGGCAGTCCGAGGATACATCCAGACTGTCAGTAGTAGGAAACCGTTAATTTATAAACGGTGCAAGATCATTTTATAATATTTTTGCTCTTATTCTGTCATCTTTTACCTCAAAGTACAATGTGTCTTTTCCCAGTGAACAATTTGAGATCACAATGTTCTGTAAAAAGGGTCTATTTTCACATAAACAAAGAAAAGTCTGCGGGGAAACTACGGTATTGTACCATCAGTCATGTATAAAAGTTTATAGTGATTTCGAACAGTGATTCAGTTTATACTTATCATGGTTGTTGCCTTATATGACACGATATTGCGTTGTTCCGTAAGTGTATAACGTCGCAGTGACGCAGATAGTTACGGGTGATTATTTAAAGGTGCATTTCATGATTCCAGCACCTTCTGAACTTATCAGTTCAGTGTTCACTAGATATGAAAGCTTATTCACACAATTGAGTTGATTCCGATCTTGCGGTTGTGTGTTAAGAACAATTGCTTGTTGCCACGGTCCCATTTGTAATTCTGTCTGTTGCGGACAGAAAATACAAAATTGACAATTCTTATAACATCCGACCGAATTTGCACGCAAAGTTAGGTACGCAGATTTACTAAGGCTAACGGTTCAGATGATATAAAAATTTCAACTTTTTTAGGTATATAAGTCGTGGACGAGGTTGTTGGTCACGAAATGCCCCTTTAACAGTGAGCGGACTAGTTTTGCCTTTGTTTTAACCTAATATAATTGAAAAAGAAAAAAATGCACCTTTAATTTAATGCAGAAAAACAACAAAAACTAATAGAATGCGAATAAAAATATAGGATTGTTATAACCTATCGAATATCGTTGGCATATTGGATGGGGCCCAGTCCTCACTATGTATGCTGATACTACTTTAAGATTATTGCAATGCCTATAGGCAAACAACAAATCCTATCTTTTATTATTAATTCTCTAAAAACTTTGCAAAGTATGTGGGCTTCACGCACACTTTAAGAGTTATTGCCAAAGCGCCTTGCGAAAGTTGATGTCTCGGGAGAACTCTGCATGTTAAAAATAGTTCGAATGTTTACAATTTTCAAAGTTGAACATATCTTCATGTATAAATAGAGTATCAATTCGAAGGTTTGGGATTTAAGACATTTTACCTACATCGAGAATTAGCTAGAATTAAAGGGTAGTTGTTGTTGCTTTGTCGGGCTGATTGAAAATCTTTGATAGAATTGCATGGGAACTTGTAGGAAAATCAGTTTTTACTGAGGAAAAAGTTTGGTCGATAAAATATCCAAACTGAGCCAGATAGTGATTATTTCAACAATTGTCCCTCTTATTGATTTTTTTTTGTAAACAAACCACAATCTCAACCGCAACAACAAACTACGAATTAGTCAAACGAGAGATGGTTTGGCAAATGAACGATAAATTAGATCTATATGTATTACACTCCAAAAATGTTGAGTAAAAAAGATCACCACCCTTTATGTTGAGTAAAATCTTAGTTCAAGTTGAGTAAACCTTACACAAAGCTGAGTATATTTTACCAACAATGACAAAATTTTACCACATTGATAAGGTTTAGTCAACTATGACTAAGATTTTACCAACAGTAAAGGAGTTGTTCTTTTCACCCACTATGAGAAATGTTTTAACAGTGTAGGTTCTATCTTGTTCGTCGATTTCCTAATGGAAGGCATCTGAACGGTATTTGACTAAATCGTTCAATCCGTGTATCCCGTCCTCCCCAAATCTTTAAAAAACTTTTTCATGCTAACGTTGCAATTATGTAAAAATTGTCCCATTCCTATACAATCATACATTTTCGGCTAGTGTATATTAGTGCATGTAGATTGAATGTTTTAAAGACGTTCGACCCTACTAATAAGCCAATACACATTCTTTATGCCTAACCATTGTTATAGAGACAAGGCGGACTGCCAACGAAATAATGGGAAGGAGGGTTTCAGCCTTCTTAAGACAAATAGTAAGCACTTCATAGATCTATATATATCTTTTGATTAGTAGTGTCTTGACATAACTTCTTCCTTTTCATTTATATAATTATGCAAATCCAATTTGTGGGGACGACCACATACTGTTCCTTTAATGCTACATCAATCTGGGTGGGAACTATATATACAAACATTGCATATAGAACGGTCACCCCAACACCGAGACGACGGCATCGATAAAAAATAAGCTAATATTAGTGAAAAGTTCTCTACACAATAGTAACAAGGTATCAGTCTAATTAGAGCATTGGTACTAATTTCAGTTGAATAAAACGGGGTTTACTCCCTAAGACTAAATAATTTAACCTTTATCAGAGTAATTGTTATTACTCAATTATAATTTACGCGCCTCTTATCTGAAGGGCTTGTGTCATTCGTGTCAAAACAATTCACGTGTATCATCGATTTGGTCAATGCAAGGCAAACTAAAAATATAGGCACATTAACCTCGAATCAAGTTAGTTTAAGGGTAATTAGGGTAAAAAAACTTATATCATTATATCATTAGACCGGGGGCAATTCCAATGGCGTTTACGGCCCATGGAAGATAACGTGAATAATTCAGGTTTAAATAGATTTCCTTTCCCTATTACGAGTACTGAGCCCGAGTGGGCAAAACAAGTTCACTTCCAGGCTTTATCACTCGAATATGTGCCCTCCTATTGTGTACGCCATACTTCAAATAGATAGTACCTGAACCTAAGGAAGAAAACGGCAGGTTCCAAGATACGATTCCCCATTCATTACGTGTTGTAGTAAGTGGTCCGACCGTACGTAATGACTAAAGTCCGATTCGTCCTTATTAGGGGTTGCTTCTGGTCTATCATTTGCGGGGTATATTAGGATACCTGTAACTGTACACATGCAAAAATCTGATGTTTTGATGAGTTTGTTCGTTTTCTGTTTAGCAAATCCCTGATGTGTCTTTACTGGTTAAAATCTATGATAGCAGGGAGTATTCCATGCTAGAAATGAACCTTTATTCATTTTATCCCAAAAGTTTCTCAACTACATATAAATGTATCTTTATTCTTATTAATTGAAAGAAAGAAAGAGGACATAGTAACTTACGCTGGACAAACGGCTAACAGAGTACAAGGGTCAACGACTTTTTTCTCCACTGAATCTTGCACACATGACATATATAGTCCGTTGCATAGCATCGGCTTTACTGGCACTGTCCTGAGGTCAAAAGGTTTGAGAGGATAGTCTCGCTCAAATTTTGGGCTGAATCCGAAATCGTCTTAGTTGCAGCCGCCGTCGGGTTGAGGGTGCAAATAGGCATGTTTTACGAAAATCAGGTTTTTTTAAAATAAAAACCACCCAAAATGGTATTTATTGTAAAAACGATACCTTTTAGGCTAGAAAGATGATTTTGGTATAAATGATAAATAATTGACTTTGGGGCCATTGATCTATAAGACAAAAGTGACAAGAATGAGATGTTGGTGGTGTAAGTTGGGCTAAATATCTTAGTTTTGGGGAAAAAAGTCAAATTTTTGCATTTTGTATTAAACTTTTATTTTTAAGCATATCAATTAAATTAATTGAAGAATACTTTTTCATGATTATAATGGATGTTCAGGTATACCTCGAAAACCCCACAAATGTCTTTCTGTTATCACTTCCCTACTAATTTAGCCATAGCACTACCCCCCCCACCCCCCCCCCCCCCCCCCTTACCTAAAGCAGATTCGCACTTTCTGTATAAGTAAATGCACTTTGAATACTACTACATGGGACTACAAGTGCTAAAGTTTTCAAAGTTTCTCCAAGAAATATAGGAAGCAGTGTACAATTTTTGGATCAGCTGATCAATCATGTTTTTTTGACAACTAATTTAATTTCCTTAGTAACATAGTGGGAGTTTGTGGTTGTGAATGTCAAGTCATACATCCTGGACCGTTGGTTATAGGTAAGCATTGTGATATAGTCGCCCAGGGGTATAGTCGTTATCGACGGAGTCCCGTGTACCCATGACTATACTAAACCACTTTCTTGCTCGTTTTATGGTCCTATTACACATTTGAGATGTGACAAGCAAATCAAGATGGCGTCCCAAAATGGCTGCCAAAATTGGTAAAAAATTATAGGACAATGGTTCATAACATTCAATTTGGTTCTTTATAAGTAGCAAGGAATTACCCATATCTGATTGTCCCAATCAAAATAAATCAATGGAAATTTTGTTTCCTGGCATTAGTAATTTCCCCCATTATCATTTTTGTTTCAAATTAAAAACACCAAACTTAAGATGTCGTCAAAAATGGCCGCCAAATACAATGTTAAAAGTCAATGGATACCACGTTTGAACACTTTCAGTGCGTTAATATTTATTTATATTTTACACACAACATAGGACGCGTTGCACAAGATTAAACTTAAAACATATGTTAAATGCTTCGGTTAGTAATTTAACACTTCAAATTTAATATATCCAGAATTAACATCTTAAAGTGACTAATAAAACACTAAAACCGTTTTTTCTTTTAGTGTTATCTTGTGCAGTTCGTCGACTTTTGATAAATTATAAATTTAACTAGTTGAAGTGTTAAAAAGTGATTATCCGTGACTTTGAAGGTATACAAATTCATAGAAAATGCACATAATAGAGCAACTAGGTGGTAGCAGCATAAATTATTAGTTACAGTTAGTAATGGGTTTCTAGTAAATAGTAGCTAAAAGCCTGTAGTTGCATTTTTTTACAAAGTGGCTATGTAAAGTATGCAAAATAATAGAAGTGTTTCTTATATAAAGTAGAACTAATACCGGTTATTTGAATGTAGTTACCGTTTCTTAAGTTAACTTTGGCATAGAATTCTCTTGGAATATTTGTGAAAGAACAAATGGTTTAAAGTTTAATTTTAAAAACTTGTCCACTGATTATAAAACTATGACAACAAAAGTATGAGCTGATTTGAGCGATCAACAATTGTCAGACTTTGAACATGGCATTCCAGCTATAGGAATATTAGGTCAAAGCAAAAATGGTAATAAAATAACATTGTGTGTAAAGCGTTGAACACTGTTATCACAAATATGCCAGCCAAGTTCAGTATTCCAGTACTGCGGCATAGAATTCCAGCTAGGAATACAGGCAAAGCGAAAATGGTAATAAATGGGCAATTTATAAAGTTAAGACATGGCTAGTATATCAACATACTAGCAAACTGTCAGTATTCCAGGGAGCACTTCACTGCTTCATACAATTGCTAGTAATCCGGCGTGGCAGGAGAAAACAGTCCCTGGGACTCACAGTCCACTACAATGGTGAAGAATAGGGCACTCCAATTCTGTAACTCTTCACACAACATAGTTTCATGATGTATTTCAGTTGTTCGTTATGGAGCCACGGAACTATGGTTACTGCCGAACATATCTCCTTTTGTACACCGGTCTTTTGCATGGATTCCAGATAGGAATATCAAATGAAAAACAACAAATGGTACAAAAAATGCATGTTAATTAGTGATTGCCACTCCTTTTCAAATTAAGCTTGCAAACTTTAAATATTCCTGGAACACGACCTAGTTAAAGATAATAAGTTTTTCAAGGAATAATGAAAGTTGGTAAACGGGGACAATTAAATGCCATTTAGTACCCATTTAGTAACTTTAATCTGAAATTTCTAGTTGGAATGTTTCCCAAAATAATAGTTTCTGAGAATAGATTTATAACCGGTTGCCATCGCCTTATATTAAATAGCAGCGGCGGGAGCGGACGGAGGCGATTTTTCAAAGGGCCACGGCACTTTATGAGCATTTTAATATACTTTACTATCGTTTTTCTTGCGCTTTGATTAAGCCGGACGTGTATCGAAGCGAGTATCATAAACCAACTTGGAAAATGGGGGGGGGGGGGGATGGGTCCACTTTTACCAAATTGCATCAGGTAGGCAATGGTATGAATCAGCCCAAGGGTTTCCTGAAATACTGAGAAGAGTTGTTATATTTTGATAAGCGATGGGCAGTAGGTATATAAAATGTCCCATTTTGTGCCATATGTAGTGGACATCATCTGTTGATACTAGATGGAATTCCATGACGAAGGGTACTATGCAATTGCATGACCCGCTCACTTAACAGATGGATGTTTGCTGGTAAGTGTGACAAGCGGTGGGCAATTGCGAAAAATGTCCATTTCTGACAATTTTGGCTTCACAGGATAGTTTAAAGGAATTTAATGCGGGTTATTGGCAATCATATGATCAGCTCAAGACGAGTCCTAGAATTACTGAAAGTTTGCGAGGATATTTTGATAATGAGTGGTTAATAGCTTTATAAATTGTCAATTTTAGTACGATTTTAAGCTTTTACCCGATATTCCTAGCTGGGATTCCATGCCGAAGTACTGGCGATGTTTGAGGGGGTTGGTTGGGGGGGGGGGATCAGCCAAGTACTCTTATAATAATGAGTTTTATAGCATAGTGTTATAAGCGCTTTGACAATCCCTATTAACATGTAATGTTAGAAAACATTTGTCTTTCATCAAATATTCCAAAGAGAAATTCTATGGCCTAAAATATACCTTAATAACACGAAAAACTTCAAGTAATTGCGTATTGGGGATACTTCGTAGCCTTTTGTAAAAAAAGCACCACTACTAGACTGAGCTATAAATTTCTATGGCGTTTGGATATCACGGAAAGGAAAACCAAATTCCAATGATTTTTTTTATGTGACCCATTATGATGTTTTACACCATTTTCTATTTACACATTTGGGGTCATTGTGGACACCATCGTGGGATTTTATTTATTGGGAAAAAAATCAGATAGGGAAATTACTTGTAATGATTAGAAAACCAAATTCAATTAATATTTTCCCAATTTGACACATTTTTTGGAGTTTTACACCATTTTCAAGGATTTATCCATTTTTGGCAGGCCATTTGGGGGCGTACTTGGATGCCATTTGGAATTTATACAATTGGGGAAAATACAAGGATAAGAAAATTTCGAAATAATGATTAGAAATCAAATTTCAATGAATATTTTTCCAACTTTGGCACAACTTTTGAGCGTATACACCATTTCTAGAGTTACCCATTTGGCAGCAATTTTGGACGCCACTCTGGGATTTTGTTAACATCTCAAATCTGTTTGTTGTACTGTCCAATGCCCTAAAAGGGACCAACCGGACAGGTTGTGTCGTTGAAAGCTGAAAGCTGACGTAGGGGAGGAGTACGCTATTGGATACGATGGACCGGTAGTAGTTGCTGATGGCTGTTTTGAATTGGTTTTGTCTTCTAGTAGTGTTATATGTGATGCGATATGGGAAAAAACCCGCCACATGGTGCAAAATGTATATTTGAGTTTTGACTATCAGTCCAAAGTGGGAAATATAAAGTTTCCATAACAATTTACTTCTGTCTTCTATGATACACATAATCAAAAGTTATGCCTATACAATCTGACAAAAAATTAAAGGACAAGCATAACAGATTTTAAGGTATTTTCTTTATTTTTTCAAAACTGTACCTGGCGAAATGTGGCGGGTTTTCCAAGATCCAATCACCATATATCTGTATAAAATCCAAGTCGACAATTGTAATAGACCTAAAAACGAAAGCAAAAAAAGTTGGTTTGGTTTAAAGAGTCATGGGGGTGCATGGGACCTATCAGGATACTCACCTATAATTATCAAATTGAAACTAGAGAATCGAAGAGAACAGTCAAGATTGTATGGATATAAATGAATTCCAACCACAAAAGACTGCTATTGTTAGACGATGAGAAGTGAATTAGCTGCCACGTGATTGATCAAAGACGCATAAATCATACATGCTTCCTATATTCTTGAAGAATCTTTGAAAACTTTAGCGCTTTTATAGTCAAGTGCAGTAATAATGAAGTGCATTTTACCTTATACGGGACAGTGCAAATATGCTTCACGGTAAGAGAAGTGATATTGCTAAAACTAAGTAGAGGGAAAAGAGGAAGTAAGGATTGGGGGGGGTATAGGTAAAACAGAAAATAAAGTTATATCATGAAAGAAGAATGGAGGGGAGGGGGGGGAAGGGGCGAGGCTCCTATGCCATTAGCTCTTCCCCTACGCACTCCCTCCTATTTCTTAAACCTCCCTCTTTTTCTGCGCCCTTTTAGGGACTTCCCTGTCAACCCAAGGTAGGCGGGGGAGGTGGTTGATCCATCCAACCCTTGTCCGCTACTTGCATCATCGCTATACACGGCTTAAATACGTCATCCCTCGTCTTTGCGCCCATTTTACGGCCGACGAGGACCAGGCCTACCCGGGTGGTGGGGGGGGGGGGGGGGGGGGGGGGGAGGGGGGGAGGGGGGGGGGGGAGGGGGCGGGAGGGAAGGGAGGGGGGGTGGGGTTTTTTTTTTTTTTTTTTTTTTTTTTTTACAAAGTTTAATTTAAAACAAGGCAAAAATTGATTTTGCCCTCAAAACTGAGATCTTAGCCCAAAATACACCACCTTGTATGCTCTGTTACTTGTGTCTTATGAATACAATGAACCCAAGTACTTTTTATCATTGATACCAAAATATCTTTTAGCCCTTAAAGATAGCCTCTTTTTACAAGAGAAATACGATTTTTTAGGCGTTTTATTTAAAAAAAACGACGTTTGTTAAAAATTCAATTTTCAACCCTCAACCCGGAGGCTGCTGCAACTAAGACCTGATTTTTCGGATTCAGCATAAAATTTTGAGCAAGGGAATGCCCTCTCAACCTTTTGACCTCAGACACTGCATTAAAGCGATGCTATGCAACGGATAATAATAAGGCAAACCGTTCATTTGACATGAATTTATGGTAACTTCCATGAGAAACACACCATCTACAATAACTAGGCAGTCTTTCATAAAGGGAGCTGATAGGGAGCGAGGTGTCGCTCTTATATTAGAGCGATCTATTATTCTGACACAATCAGATGGGATCAGTAGTGAAATTTTAAGACTAAGAGTTAATCTTTTCTCGATGTACTAGTGCGCCAATTTTCAGCGTTTGAGTGGCAATTAATTGCTCTCTTATCAGTCACTCTGGTTTCACTTCGCTATCTGCAAAAAGGCAAATGTCACGCACGATATAATTACAAACAAAGGAAAAAAACGCGATTTACAGACAAGACGTATGAGAGCGATTAAATAGATGGATATGGGTCTTTTTTACCTTGAAAAAAGTCAATATCTTTCCACGTAACGCCCCCCCCAAACAACGAAAGCGAAAGAAAAAATATTCTAAAATTGATTATGACTTTGATTGAACGAAGAAGTTGAGCAAGTATTATGCCTTTGAGAGAGTTGCAGAAATCAACTTCAAGAATGTTCCTAAAGAAGTGAAAGTCCTTTACCAACTATACTGCACTTTTAATTAATGAAAGGGGTGATATATAAGTGCCAGTTCGAATTCAATCATTAGTTTTTATTATTTTAATGATAGTAATCTCATCCGAATAAAGATATCTCCTATTCTGACAATCTGCCTTACAGTTATATAGTGTAATTTGTCACGCTCATAAATATTTCATTACATTTGCCATCGTCAATTATGTTACCGACACCTTCTGTTCATAATTTAAATGAATGCATCCTGGGAGTGAACATCATTTCTGTAATAGACAGGCAGACCTCTTATGGGAAAAAGAACCAAATCACAAATGTCGCGTTCCCGTTTATATGCCGTTTTCCTTTCTCTATCTTTATTTCTCACCCTCGCTTCTCATACTCTTCACTTTACGGATATCTGTAGCTCACTTTACTCGTAAAGTTCCTCACTTTCAATCCTTTATGCCTTTTCTTGCATGGCGCAGTGCTTATTTTATTTAACCTGATTTTCAATATCTCTCATACTTTATGACATACTTTTAAATACAACATACTGGATCAATCTAATGGATGACTTCGACACTTAAGTGTGTTGTGTGCTTGACCGAAAATTGTATGCTCAATTAAAATCAGAGGTAGCTATGGAAAAACATTGGCATGGGCCACTTGTTACATTCCCCCTTCAACAACTGCTTCGGGCATGACTGACACTGACATGACTGATGAATCTGGGGAATTTGGCATGACAGTTTAGAAGCCAGTTTATCGTGCCTCGTCTACTAGCCTTAGGGAAATGTATTACTGGCCGGAATTGTGTCAACCGGTACAGTAATTTCTGACATCTTTGAAACCGGCAATTTACAATTTGTGCAAGTAGTGCAACTGTTTGAAGAGAAAACTTGCAGAGAGAATATGTTTAGTATGATTTTGAGTTGAATTGCCGGTTATGTATTTGACATACTTTCGTGTTTTTACGGGTGGTCTTATATACACAGGTATCCAAAAGACTGTTAGGTGAAAAGCTTGCAATTTTACCAACACGTGATGTCACCTGATGTCACCCATGTTACCCATGTTGAATATCGGCAATAAAGAAATTGATATCATAGTGGACAAAGATAAGATGATAAAAACAAAACAAAACACACGACTATAATTTGCAATTAAAATACTACAGACCTGGAGATTTACTTCATCATTAGCAAGTCAAACTAACTAGGGAGTGCTGCACCTTTGGTGACAGTGCTTTTTGTGCTTCTCAGCACTCCCTGGCAGCTCATAAGGTTTCATTTTTATTTCTATATATTTTTTTTCATTACTGATCTTTGTATTGTTTATTGCTGTGTCTGCCAAATGAATAAATAAAATAAAAAAAAATATCGGAATCCAATTTAGTGTAGTGGGCAATTGTTTAAGTGTTTAAGTCACATACACAAGAATGCAAGCTTTACAGTTCCAGTTTCTTGGGTACACGTGTAAAACAGTCCCCGCTACACAAATTAATTAACGTTTGCTCTTCTGATAACATGGTAACACTTCAAAATGGCCCATTTGATTCAATAATAATATTTTTAAAAACATTGCTTAGATAAAGTTTCGAATTTCATCGATCTCAAGTAAACTCGGTATTTTGTTTCATAAAAAGACTCATGGCAAGTAATTAGAATATCGTCGCTGGGTGGGAAAAACCTCATATGTGTATTTGACCTTTAAAAGCAAAACCTCACATGTAGTAAAAACGGTAACATGAAAAAACCTCATATGTAACATTTTCGGGAGACACCAAAAACCGAATGATTTGCTGTAATGCTTTTCACAAGAAAGATTTTCCTTTCTAAATATATTTAGATAATTATTTGCTCTAGAATCTGAAATACATCGGAATATGATTTACTATCATATTTGGCTAGAACTTTGAACTAGAACCCGGTGTGACCAAAATGCACATATGAGGTTTTAGCACTGGGGCGCACTTTTTACATATGTGGTTTTGCATTTGACCTCTGGAATTACATATGAGGTTTTTCCCGCCCAGCGACGATATATAGCTGTCTTTGGGTCCACTTGAACAATTAGCTCTCTTGGACACCCACTTTCTTCTTCAAAAAATAAATCTTGATGCTATGGAGATTACAGTTGGTGAAAAAAATAATGTGGGAAAAGTGATGGGGAATATTCTTGTATGACAAATTCAAAATGTATAATTATTTTTCTTCGGGTATTTTTCTACATTAGTATTCCCATGGCCCAAAGTCTAAATGTACATAATTATCTACCAATTTACAAAACGATCCTTTGAAAGCAATCATTTGGGATGTCTAGGAAAAAGATGTCCAAAATTAGCCAAGACTAAAGGAGGTCATCTTTTTATTCAAACAAATGATTCTGCGACAGATTTAGTAAAATATCGTCAAAAATAGATAGAGCGATCCATGTGGCGGTGTCAATTAGGGGTGTTTAAACAAACCTGAGTTCACACTGATATTGAAGAAAATGCTTCCTCTCCCGCATAACTGGAGGATGTATGACTACAATGGTATTCATATGTGTAGTAGGCCTGGTGTCACGCAGGTACAATCAAGCCAACTTTTGAAGTGGGAAAAATTGGAAAACCACCGCTTGGTCTAGGAACCAAGAGATAGCACGGGTTTCGAGACCAATCAAAAGCAGCGCGTATCATAATGAGAAAGAAAGGCCAAAAACAATGTATACTACGTGAATCAAAAAAAAAACAAATTGTGCAACGGTTGCTGATGACCTTGACCTTGATAAAGTCACTGAATCATAGATTTGTTGTTGTTTTAATAAAGCAAATCTAATATACTTCCAAATGTTGAAAAAAATGAAAGAAAACGATTAAAAAATAAGCCAGATATGACCAATTTAGTAAGCACACCCCTTTTTCCTCCATTCCAATGGGATTTACACAGTTAAGCAAGAATACGTCAATGTACGGTATACGGGACATAGCATTATGCAAGTAATGATGACCCATGCTATTTTGTTTAATTGATCTATGAAAAGTCATATTCAAAAAGAAAATGTTCACACAAAATCTCACCCAATTAATCCTGATGTGTAAATGAAAAGGGTTTCAACACTACTACTGTAATCCAGGTATAGATACAAGTTATGCCAATTAAAGGCACTGAACTCTTTGCAATATCCTAAACAATGGGAAGATAATAATATTTCACCAATTTCCAAAGATTTGCGCATGCCCACAAATTGCTAGTATCTTTACTTTTTGCTCTTGGACAGCAAATGCTAACTCCATTTAAGACTCCCAAAGTATTGCCATGCATTGCGTTAAAATAGCTAACCAACGCTAACACAAACATTAAACAATGGGGCGAGGTCCGTCTAACTGTACTGAACGGCAGTTTTATTACGACTGAAGATGTGTTTTAGGGCGAGGGAACGCTAGTTGGATATTCTATTCACTACTGTATTGATTATACCCAGCATGGTACAATAATAGTTTGCTATTCTTCACTCTCCATCTATTTCTACCTCCGTGGTCTTACCACGCTAGTGTAGTCTACCTCTATGGTCTTGCCAAGACCGATTTCCTCAATGCAATTCACAAAGCAACGCAGTTGTTATGGTGTTGTTAGACCTCTATGGTAGCTTTTGATAGGGTTGATCATGCCATTCTTTGGATAGGCTTGTAATCAGTCATACCCTCAGAACCGCTCATTCCGTGTGCTCATCGGGTCGTTCACTTTCAAATAAACATCATCTTCTGTTGTCTTCCTCAGATTTCCGTTTGGGTCCTACTCTTTTCAAAATGGGGTACTTGCAGTATCGACTCAGTCATCTCCTAAGCGATTTATTACCACATGTATGTAGATGATGTCAGCTCTATTTAACATTTGGCCCCAAGATTGATGGTGATGTCAAACATTCTGTTGACAGTCTCTTTTCTGTTGTGACCAACAAAACTAAACGATGGAAAGATACCAAACATCTGAAAGGCATTGCCATCAGAGTTGGGACTGGGGGGTTCCCCAGTCCTCGGCAATCAGAAAACCTTGTTTGATCAGACAATATCAATGACACACATTGTGAACGCCATAAACTTGCCCCTTTCCTCAATACTTACCGCTTTATCACGGGAGGTTATTCATTACCCCCTTGTCCACCACTGATCTTATCGTCATCAACTTATGCCATTCATATCTGTATGGAATGTTGGCCAGAGATCGGAGTAAATTACACTTATTCAAGTTGCAGAATAGAGCAGCCAGGCTAGTATTTAGATCTTATAGGACACCAAATACTCCGCCCTAGAGAGCCCACATGGCACGGATCGTCAACCGGTTGTCCTTTCAGCTTAGCCGTTCTTACCTACAAGGGTAGTTATGGATAATTGCCACAATACCTGCCCGAATACCTCTCTCTGTATACTCCTGGCAGGCCAGGATTGCGTTCAGAGATGACAATACCTCCTCACTTTCCTTGTAAGCAAAAAGTCAGTGGGTACAGGGCTTTCGCAATGCGACTCCTATCCTGTGGAACTCTTTGGCCTTCTCTGTTCGCCAATCCAGATCCAGTTACTTTTAAGAAAACTAATAGTTCACCAATTTCCAAAGATTTTTCAATGCCCACAAAGTTGCTATATCACTAACGTCCCTAAAACCTTCAAAACCCATCTGAAAAAGTCCCGGAGCGGGCTTGGTCTTGTGTTAGTGAGGTGAATTGTTTCCAGATTTGACATAAAAATCCCGCTACCTCATTTTTTGCGGTGGGTTGTCAGATTTGCCTCTAGAGACTTAGTAGGTTTCACACCACTAAATGCTAGTCCTAAACATTCGTTCTTGTACAAAATGGGCGAGATGCAAACGTCATTTTCTCCTCATGGAACATCTCAAGACTTAAAAGCTACATTCTGCTTGAAGATCATCATATCTCCTACCAAGCCATCATGAAATTAATGTAGTTATCCCCAAAATTTGCGAGCGACTGGACCGCCAAGACAGATCACCGTGGATCCTAGAGGTCCAGCACGTTCAGTCAGGTGTTTCCCCTGTAGAATACGGTTAAAATTGTTTTTGTCGGATCAAACTAACATATCAAGACAACCTTTTTTTGATATTCCTACAGATTTTATACTTAATATTGATAGCAACCCTGATGTGCAACCCAGAACTCGCCATTTCTCTCAGTTTTAAGAGTATACTTAGTCGAGGGTCACCAAAAAAACCCACCTCCATTTGCCGTGGGGGCTGGACGTACCGTTTTCCACGTTATGACTGGTGTTGAATCCTATAGAGATTCTCAGATTTGTACATTAATGCATTTCGTTTCTACTTGACACTCCTTCACGTGTTTTGATCATTCATGAGAATAATTTCTTTTTTAATTAGTGAGCAACAAATAGTTATTGTCCTAAAATATCCTATTCTGCTCTCTACTGAAGATTTCCTTAGATAGCTCTCACCCAAAAAAACATTTGTTTTCCTTCTTTAAGCATATATCAGAAATAAAATAACTTACCTCTTTGCTCCTTATAGCACCCTGGCCTGTGAGAAGGGAAAGGAGGGGGCTTATTCGGGTAGTGGGTTTACTCGGACAGGGGGTTTACTCGGGGGGGGGGGGCTGCTTGTAAGCAATGTCACACCAAAGTCCTGTTACAGCTACAACACTTTCACTTTAACTTGTTATCAAATAGCTTTCCACTTTCTGGATAAAAGACGAGCTGCCCTCCTTGGTAAAACCCGGCCTGTACATCACAAAGTTGTCATGGCTTACTCTTTTATCCCTTAAATATTGGGGCTATTTAATCGGCTAAAACCCTGCGCAAGCCATACTGCTGATTGTTTGGCACCTTAGACTCGGTCAATTGTATCCATTCGCGTAACAAACCGAGCCAGCCTAGAGTGTTTTACAGCTCCATGCACACTTACCTTCTTTTGCCTCTCGAGCAGTTCTTCTGCGCTATTCCCCCCCCCCCCCCCCGCGCTCTGCATAGCAAACAATAGGCCAGGGAGACTGCTTTAGTATCACCAATGTTTTGAAAACACGTTGACAAGATCAAATTGACTTTAACCGAAGTTCAGGTGGAGGTCACGAACAATTTTCGCTGTCTGCTGTACACAGCTCGTATAGGTTGCACACCACCTAAATGCTGCTCCCATTCGTTCCTGTACAAAATGGGCGAGATGAAACGTCATCTGGACCGCCACTACATGCACACGTGACCTAGAGGTCACAGCACTTTTTCAGTCAGGGTTCCCTGTTAAGAATACGGTTAAAAAATTGGTTTGTCGGATCAAATAACATACAGGACAACTTTTTTTGTATATTCCCTACATTTTATACTTAATATTGATAGCACCATGATTTGCAACCCAGATCTCGCCATTTTCCTCAGTTTTAAGGGTAATACCTTAGTACTTAGGCGAGGGTCACCAAAAAAACCACCTCCATTTGCAGTGGGGGCTGGACATACCGGGTTTCTCACTTTTTATAACTGGGTGTGAATCCAGTAATCTGGATTCAATTTTCTCATGTTAATTTGTAATATTTTATTGTGCTAACCGTTTCTTAGGCTATTGATAGATGTTATGTGTTTACCTCAGGTTCATCAGTCCTTAATTCTATTTATTATACAACTAGGCCTAATTGTTAAGGCGCTCTATCAAATGTGTTGTATTGTATTGTAACGCAATATGTACTCAGATCAAAGAGTAGAATATGTGAGATGAAGATTCGTATGTGCCTCCACATCGAGGGGTGATAAATCTTTTCCTTCACTTATTCTTATTCTGAATTTCGTATGCTGATCACCTCGTGTATGATCTCGAACAGTGATTTCAGTTTATAACTTAGGTTGTTTGCCTTATATGACACGATATTGCGTCGTCCGTATGTGTATAACGTTACGCAGTGCACGCATCTAGTACGGGTTGGTTCAATTTTAAGGTGTCATTTCATGATTCAGCACCTGCTGATTTTATCATTCTTGTTCACTAGATATGAAGGCTTATTCACACAATTTGAGTTGATTTCCGATCTTGCGGTTGTGTGTTATAACAATTGTTGTTTCCCAAACGTCCCATAGGCTACTGGCTGTAATTTCTGTCTGTTACTGACCGAAAATACAAAACTTCGAATTTCTTATACAATCGACCGAATTTGCACGTAAAGTTATGTACGCATGGATTACTAAGGCTAAACGGTTTCAGAATGATATTAAAAAATTTCAACTTGTTTAGGTATATAAGTCGTGGGACGAGGTTGTTGGTCCACGACATGCCCCTTTACAGTGAGCGACTAGTATTTTGCCTTTTAAACTAATATAATGGGAAAAAGAAAATTTTTCTGTTAAACAACACAAACTAATAAAATGCGAAAAAAAATATATGAATTTGTTGATTTTAACCTATCTAATATCGTGGTCATATTGGATGGGCAGTCCCTATATTCGTCTACTTAGATATTGCAATGCCTATAGGCACACCAAAACACACTATCTTTTATATTAATTCTCTAAAACTTCAAAGTAATGTGGGCTTCATCACGCACACTTTAAGAGTTATTGCCTAAGCCGACCTCTGCTGAAAGTTTGATAGTCTCGGTAGACCTCTGCAATGTTAAAAATAGTTCGAATGTTTACAATTTTCAAGTTGAACATATCGCATGTATAAATAGATATCAATTCAAGTTTGGGATTTAAAGAAAGACACATTTTACCTACATCGAGATTATCTAGAATTAAAGGGTAGTTGTTTGTTGCTTTGTCGGGCTATTGAAATTCTTTGATAGAATTGCATGGGAACTTGTAGTTTGGTCGGTAAAACATTCTTATATCAAACTGAGCCAGACTAGGGGATTATTTCATGCAATTGTCCCTCTTTTGAATTTTTCTGTTAAACACCACAAATCCACGCAACAACAAACTACGAATTAGTCACACGATAGATGGTTTAGCAAATGAGTCGATAAATTAGATCTATATGTATTACACTCCAAACATGTTGAGTAAAAAGATCAACACCCTTTAATGTGAGTAAACTCTTAGTCTCAAGTTGAGTAACCTTACACAAAGCTGAGTATATTTTACAAAGAAAGGTTTACCCAACATTGAGTAAGGTTAGTCCAACGTATGATTAAGATTTTACTCAACAGTAAGAGTTGTGTCCTTTTCACCCAATATTGAGTAAACTGTTTTAAAAGCGGCATCGCCTATTTTCAAAAATATGAAATTTCTTCAATTTGCTCTCAAATGATAGTACAGCCATGGAAGAACAGAGATAATTTTACACCATAAAAATAACAAACCCCAAAAGATAGGGACATTGATATGAGGATAAAGACATCCAGTAGTCAGGTAACTTGTAGGCCACAGTTTTTTTAAGCTTTCAATAACTTTAATCAACAAATGGTATATTACATGAATATTTTTGACTCTTACCCACTGAATTAAAACCACAAAGGTTATAGACCGGTTCAAACAGTGTCAATAGCGTGAGAAACATGCATACGGCGTTTGTTGTGTTCTTGTGTTTTAAACGCCATTTTCGTCGTCGCTGAATTCGCCGCGCCGGCGACGCTAAATTACACAAAAATCTTCGTTACCTATAGGAAGTGATGTGGTCTTAATTATTCCGGGTGAGGGCCTTTTGGTATATACAAAAAGCTTACAACCATGCAGAAATATCGATTTTTTTGAAATTCTTGAGGGCGCACTATTTTTCTCAAATGTGGCCAGTTGTCTCTTTAACAGTGTAGGTTCTATCTTGTTCGTCGATTCCTAATGGAAGGCATCTGAACAGTATTTGACTAAATCGTTTAATTCGGTATACCGTCCTCCCCAATCCTTAAAAACGGTTCATGCTAAATGCAAAATTATGTACAAATTGTCATTCATGTACATTCAGAACATTGCGGCTAGTGTATATTAGTGCATGTAGATGAATGTTTAAAGACGTCGACCTACCTAATATGCCAATATGCCCAATACACATTCTTATGCCAACCGTTGTTATAGCTAGAAGACAGGCGGACTGCCAAATCGATAGTTCTGTAAAAAACCAACATGTATAAAACTTTGTATAACATGCTTTATTCTTTCATTTTATAATAATTATGCAATCAAATTTGTAGGACAACCAAATAGGTTCCTTTAAAATCTGGGTGGGAACTATATATACAAGCATTGCATATAAAACGGTTCACCCCAAACCACAACGAGACGCACGGCATACGATAAAAATAAAGCTAAATATGAGGAAAAGTTGCTCTACACAATAGTAACCAAGGTATAAAGTCTATATAGAGCAATTTGTACTAAATTTCAGTTGATTAACGGTTTACTCCCTAATACTAAATAATTTATACCCTTATCAGGTAATTGTTATTACTCAATTATAATTTCACGCGCCTCTGAAGGGTTGTTTCATTCGTCGTCAACTAATTCAGTGTACATTGATTTGGTCATTGCAAGGGGTAAACTAAAAAATAGGCACATGAACCTCGAATCAATAGGTTGTTTAAGGGGATGATTTTAGGGCAAAAAGAACATTATATCATTATATATTTCTACCGGGCAATTAAAATGCGTTGACGCCATGGAGAGTAACGTGACTTTAATTATGGTTTAATAATGTTCCTTTTCCCTATTAAACGAGTACTGAAATCCCGAGGGGCCAAACAAGTTCAACTTCAAGGCTGTATTACTCTGAATTATGTTGCCCTCCTATTGTGTAAGCCCTACTTCAAACTAGATAAAATTACGCGAACCTCATGTATTTTACATCTAAAAATAAAACAGAGCTTGTTAGTATTACCGGTTAAAATTCTATGATAGCAAGGGAGTAATGCAATTCTAAGTGAAAACTTTATTCATTTTATCACCAAAAGTTTCTCACTAAAACATTATATTTTCTAGAAATTTGGAAAGAAAGAAAGAGACACTAACTGTACCGATGGACAAACGTTCACATAGTACAAGGGTCAAGCGGACCTTTTTTCCGCACTGATCTTTGCACACTGACATAATATAGCCAAACCTTTTCATTTGGACATGAATTACGGTCCTACTTCAGATAAACACACCATCTACACTAACTAGCCGTCTTTCAAGAAAATAGGAGCTATAGGAGGAGGTGTCGCCTTATATTTAGAGCTATTTTCTCTGCACATAGATGGTGATCAGTCGTGAAATTTTAAGACAAGAGTTTATCTTTCTCGATGTACTAATTGCGCCAATTTTCAGCGTTTGAGTGGCAATTAATTGCTCTCTTATCAGTCACTCTGGTTTCACTTCGCTATCTGCAAAGGCCAATATCCACTCACGATATTAATACAAACAAATTAAAAAACGCGATTACCGACAATGTATGAGAGCTATAAATAGATGGACTATGGTCTTTTTTTACACTTGAAAAAAGTCAATGATCTTTCACGTACCGAACATGACCGCGAAGAAAAATATTCTTAAAATGATTATGACTTTGATTGAACGAATAAGTTGAGCAAAGTATTTGCCTTGAGAGATGGGCAGAAATCAACTTCAAGATGTTCCTAAGAATGAAAGTCCTTTACCAACTATACTGCACTTTTTAATTAATGAAAGGGGTGATATATAAGTGCCAGTTCGAATTCAATCATTAGTTTTTTATTATTTTATGAAGAATCCATCTCGAAGAAGATATCTCCTATTCTGACAATCTGCCTTACAGTTATATATGTAATTTGGTCACGCTCATAAATATTTCATTACATTTGCCATCGTCAATTATGTTTTATGACAACTCTGTTCATATTTTAAATGAGCATATCTTTGGGAGTGAACAATCATTTCTGTAATAGACGCATACCCTTTTATGGGGAAAAGAACAATCACAATTTCGCGTCATGTTTACGTTTTCTTTCTCTAATCTTTATTTCTTCTCACCCTCGCTTCTCATACTCTTCACTTTACGGATATCTGTAGCTCACTTTACTCGTAAAGTTCCTCACTTTCAATCCTTTATGCCTTTTCTTGCATGGCGCAGTGCTTATTTTATTTAACCTGATTTTCAATATCTCTCATACTTTATGACATACTTTTAAATACAACATACTGGATCAATCTAATGGATGACTTCGACACTTAAGTGTGTTGTGTGCTTGACCGAAAATTGTATGCTCAATTAAAATCAGAGGTAGCTATGGGAAAACATTGGCATGGGCCACTTGTTACATTCCCCCTTTAACAACTGCTTCGGGCATGACTGACACTGACATGACTGATAAATCTGGGGAATTTGGCATGACAGTTTAGAAGCCTGTTTATCGTGCCTCGTCTACTAGCCTTGGGAAATGTATTACTGGCCGGAAGTGTGTCAACCTGTACAGTAATTTCTGACATCTTTGAAACAATTTACAATTTGTGCAAGTAGTGCAACTGTTTGAAGAGAAAACTTGCAGAGAGAATACTGTTTAGTATGATTTTGAGTTGAATTGCCGGTTATGTATTTGACATACTTTCGTGTTTCATACGGGAGGTATAATGGTGGTGGGGCTGATGAGGTTTAGAGCTTAAAGCTATATTTCAATTGGTTATTGAAATTAATATCTATAAAAATCATTAATAGGCTAAGTCTCTCTGTCTGTATGTCTGTCTGTGTGTGGCTCTCTCCCTCTCCGGTTTTCAAACAAGTACTTTAAAAAGGTACGTCTGGGGGAAGAAGCCGGGTGACCGCCTAATATGATGTAATTAGCCAATCGGAAATGCTGTATAAAAATGCAGGAAGTGATAGGGGTTAAATGTTTTTAAAATATTTTTAGCATAAACATAAACAACTTTTAAAAAAAAATCTGTCAAGCGTTTACAATATGATTAAATCACTGTTTTGTTTACTGTGACATATAAACACACTAAACACTCACCCCCCCCCCACACACACACAAACGCACCCATGAAAACAAACAAATACGCAATACATGCCCCTCAAAACGTTACATGCAAATAGATCTTAAATTTACACGGGTGGTCTTATATACACAAGTATCCAAAAGACTGTTAGGTGAAAAGCTTGCAATTTTACCAACACGTGATGTCACCTGATGTCACCCATGTTACCCATCTTGAATATCGGCAATAAAGAAATTGATATAGTGGACAAAGGTAAGATGATAAAAACAAAACAAACACACGACTATAATTTGCAATTAAAATACTACAGACCTGGAGATTTACTTCATCATTAGCAAGCCAAACTAACGAATATCGGAATCCAATTTAGTGTAGAGGGCAATTGTTTAAGTGTTTAAGTCACATACACAAGAATGCAAGCTTTACACGTTCCAGTTTCTTGGGTACACGTGTAAAACAGTCCCCGCTACAAAATTAATTAACGTTTGCTCTTCTGATAACATGGTAACACTTCAAAATGGCCCATTTGATTCAATAATAATATTTTAAAAACATTGCTTACATAAAGTTTCGAATTTCATCGATCACAAGTAAACTCGGTATTTTGTTTCATAAAAATACTCATGGCAAGGAATTAGAATATATAGCTATCTTTGGGTCCACTTGTGCAAATAGCTCTCTTGGACACCCACTCTCTTCAATAAATACATCTTGATGCTATGGAGATTACAGTTGGTGAAAAAAATAATGGTGTGGGAAAAGTGATGGGGAATATTCTTGTATTACTAATTCAAAATGTATAATTATTTTTCTTCGGGTATTTTCTACATTAGTATTCACATGGCCCAAAGTATAAATGTACATAATTATCTCCCTATTTATAAAACGATCCTCTGAAAACAATCATTTGGGATGTCTAGGAAAAAGATGTCCAAAATAAGCCAAGACTAAAGGAGGTCATCTTTTATTCAAACAAATGATTCTGCGACAGATTTAGTAAAATATCGTCAAAAATAGATAGAGCGATCCATGTGGCGGTGTCAATTAGGGGTGTTTAAGTCACCTGAGTTCACACTGATATTGAAGAAAATGATTCTTCTCCCGTATAATTGGAGGATGTATGACTACAATGGTATTCATAATGTGTAGTAGGCCTGGTGTCACGCAGGTACAATCAAGCCAAACTTTGAAGTGGGGAAATTTGGAAAACCGCCGCTTGGTCTAGGAACCAAGAGATAACACGGCTTTCTAGACCAATAAAAGCAGCGCGTATCATAATGGAAAAAGGCCCAAAACAATGTATATATTTCTGTTTAAAATGCTCGCATAGCGCGATGAAATTAGGATTTGACAGAAAACGTACCACACGCAAGCTTTAACAAAATAATACAATCTTTAAAAGTCCAATTTTGATCGACCAAATTCCTCCATCAAGTTAAGTGCTGAAGAAGACGATTGTCATCGCGAAGGAACAACAATAGTCCACCTTCGGGGTATATAGATACGTCCAAAATTTGAAGATTATATTTTTTTAAAACACGGGCTGATCCTGACCGACTCACTACTTTTGAGTGCCCCGCTCGTTATGTCATGCACTGGGATCACTATTGATTTTCAAAGAGTAATAGAACATTCCAGATGACTGGTGTAAATCTATTAATGACACTGACTGAAAATCAATAGTTTCACTAATGATGTCACTGTAGTGTATTCTTTTATTCTGGCCCTCTTTGTTGGAATGGAATGTCCCGTAAAGATTTGTAGTAGGTTTATCATCTCATTTCCTGGGACCTTTAAACTGCAGCGAATATCTTGAAAGTATAAATCTTGAAAAGTTCCTCGAAGAAGTAGAGTGCGTTCGTGATCGAATACGAAAATATGGGAAAACGTATGTTTTGCACTCTTAATTTATTCGTTTTCTCGTAAGTTGCATTTAGGGGATTTTGAAAGCATGTATTTCTCTTGAAGTGACATTATTCATTTCAAGAGCCTGCGTTTAAGGTTATGGTGAAATTATTGTGCGAATACACCGTGAAACTCATGAAAACTTGTGACTTTCTCCAGGATTCTAGATCTGTATTTAAATGCGTCGACTGCAAAGAAAGATGTTCATTCATACTGAAATGAAACTGGACTACAACCACTTCCGCTTATTCGAAAGATTTTTATGTCTACAATGGGCATAAATGTTTATTTTGAAAACCAATAAAAATCATGAGTAAATCTTGAGCTTCTATAGTGCGTGTTCAATTAACTTTGGCCGTATTTTTCACCATTTATTCGAAAAGGAAGAAAGACGAACAGAAATCATGAAAATGAGTTCTTCTTAGCGTGCAGAACTTTGTGCAGAACCAAAATCTGTAACTTATCATGCTTATTGCTTAACTTAATTTCTCTTCAATTTACGGCGTTTTCAGAAAAAAAAAAACAACTTAGTTTCACAACGACCTATTATTATAATGTAAACTGGTTAGTTATGTGAAAGAGGACGGATATTTTGTTACTCAACACCTGAAATCGTTTCAGCTGCTTGGCAATATAACAATGGCTCCGCATATCGACTTTATGCTATTAATTTAGTGGGTAGAAGGGGTCTCGTGCACCCCCTGAAATAATTGTTTGAGAAAAGTAGTTTTGCCATAAAAGGGCCGAGTGTACAAGGGTCGACGCTCTTTTTCTCACACTGAATCTTGCACACGTGACATAATAAGCCAATCCTTTTCATTTGGCGTGAATTATGGTACTTCATGAAAAACACACCATCTATATATAACAACTAGGCAGTTTTTCAATAAATAGGAGCTAATAGGAGCGAGGTGTCGCCTTATATTAAGGCTATTTTTCTTCTGCACAACAGATGGTGATCAGATGTGAAATTTTAAGACAAGAGTTTATCTTTTCTCGATGAACTAGTGCGCCAATCTTCGGCGTTTGAGTGGCAATTAATGGCCCTCTTATCAGTCACTCTGGTTTCACTTCGCTATCTGCAAAAAACAAATGTCCACGCACGATATAATACAAACAAGGTAAAAACGCGATTTACAGGCAAGATGTATGAGAGCTACAAATAGATGGATTATAGTCTTTTTATACACTGGGCAAAAGTCAATGATCTTTCACGTATCGAACAATGACCGCGAAAAAAAATATTCTAAAATTGATTATGGCATTGATTGAACGAAGAAGTTGAGCAAAGTATTTGCCTTTAAGGAAGTTGCAGAAATCAACTTTCCTGAAGAAGTGAAAGTCCTTTACCAACTATACTGCACTAGTATGAAATTCGAACATTAGTTTTTATTATTTTAATGATAGTAATCTAATCCGAATAAAGGTGTCGTCTATTCTGACAATCTTCCTCACAGTTATATACCGTAATTTGTCACGCTCATAAATATTTCATTACATTTGCCATCGTCAATTATGTTACCGACACCTTCTGTTCAGAATTTAAATGGATACATCCTGGAAGTGAACATCATTTCTGTAATAGACAGGCGGACCTCTTATGGGGAAAAAGACCAAATCACAAATGCGCGTTCAAATGTTGATGCCGTTTTCTCTATCTTTATTTCTCACCCTCGCTGCTCATTCTCTTCACTTTACAGAGATTGTTTCTCACTTTACTCGTCAAGTTCCACACTTTCAACCATTTAGGCCTTTTCTTGCAGGCGCAAGTGCTTATTTATTTAACCGATTTTTCAAATCTCCTCATACTTTATGGACAGATATACTTTTAAAGATGTTACGAGACGTAGCAGTCAGAAAGTAACCTTCCCGTGGTTCTAAAACAAAATTCACAATACCATTTGAAGGAGATTACTTGAACAAGCTGTAAAATTCAAGTAATGATTTTAATATATAAAAATGAACTGATCAATCATGAACTGTACACAATTAGTAGGCATGGCACAAAATTATTATCCTATAATTATTTCTTACTATTAAAAACAAATTAAACACACCAACTCTCATTAATTTCAAAGTTCACAGTCTTCTTGGGTGCGCCCAGTCTATGTAGAATCCGGTCCAATATAAACATATCGGCGACACAATTCTTGCTGGTAAAGGTCAACTAGTTTGCGTTATCGCAACAAAAGTCCATTTTCGCTAGAACCGCCGATTTTGTTAAACTTAGACTTGGAGAAACATGGAAGTATAACTGCAGCTTGATGGTATAACATTTTTCCATACAGTTATTCAGTGGCATGAAAGGTGAATGTCACTGGAGTCTGTTACAAGAGAAAGGTAAAGTTTCCGCTGGAATGTAATGTTACTTTGTTTTCCCAAAGGCCACCAAAATTTTGTGCCAGCTCTGACGATTCTGAAATTTCCAGATTTATAATAAAGGAAATAAGATTTTAGGAAATCAATGTTATGAAGTTCTCACCTTTTGTTGAGAGGTCTAGTCGTTGACCGCTGAGTCTTGTCCACCTGGCAAGGAGAAATGACTTGCAACAGAATTTGTCCATAGAAAAATTCCCATGATGCAACACACACGCGGAGCAAGCGAACATTCGTCATCTTTTCAGTTCGCTGAACATGTTTAAAGGAAGTCCACAATCTTTCCACATCCTGCACCTGATCTGTTTTGACATAGCAACTACACAAAGTTTATTTTGCATCAACAGGTGTGCATCTTTTTCATATAGATAAACAAAGAAAGAACCTCTAACAGTTCTTAGATGCGATGATAGGACACGTGCTCCATGTTTCCTACAGATTCGCGGACATATTTGACATGTTTGTACTCAGGAAGTCTTCACACACTAGTCCAATTAGAACTAGTTCAATCAGACAAGTTATGCTTTTGCCACAACACATTTGAAATTTTCATATGAAATTTTCAAGTTCTCCTCACTAATATTTATATTGATTTAAATTTACATGATTTAATTACATACAATACAGAAAATAATATAAATTCAGGGAGTCTGTCCACAAAGACCCAATATACTGGATAAAATCTCAATGGGGGGGGGGGGGAAACTGATTCGACACTTAAATGTGCGTGTGCTTGACGAAAATGTGATGCCCAATTTTAAAATCAGAGGTAGCTATGGGAAAACATTGGCATGGGCCAATGTTACGTTTCCCCTTCAAGAACTCCTTCGGGCATGACTGATACTGATGAATCTAGGGAATTTGGCATGGACAGCTTAGAAGCCTGTTTATCGTGCCTAGTCTACTAGCCTTGGGAGATGTATACTGGGCCGGAAATGTGTCAAAACCTGGACAGCAATGTTCATGACATCTTGGAAACATGTACCAATTTGTGCAAGGAAAAGCTTCCAGAGAGAATACTGTTTAGTATGAGTTTGCGTGATTTAGGTTATGTATTTTTACGTGGTCATACTTAATTATTAGCTAGAAGATGAGGTCTAATGTTCTTCCACAATTTTTCATTTATTCCAATACAATATTTGCACTAGTTATCACATGAAATTTATAGTGACAAAAAGTACTTAAATGGTAAAAATGTGATGAGTTTTTCTGTTAATTTAGGTACTTTGTCTCTATAAATTCATGTGGCAACCAGTCAAAATATTGTTATGAGAATTCATTGTGGGGAAACACTATACCTCCTCTTATTAGTGAGGGTTCAGATGCGTGACTTTTTAGGTTTTTTTTATATGTCGAGTATGAACACTACATAACGATTGGCCACGTGGGAATATTGATTCTTAGACAATGAATACATGGTAAGATGGTGGTGGTGGGCTGGAGGGTATAGAGCGTAAAGCTACATTTCAATGGGGTATTGAACATTAATCATATATATTAATAGGCTAAAGTCTCTCTGTCGTAGGTCTGTCTGTGTGTGTCTCTCTGTCTGTCTGTATGTGCTCTCTCTCTATCGTCTTTTCGCCCTCTTTCCCGCCTTTATTCTCGGAGATCACTGGTCATAATAACCTTGGTCAAATGTGGTGGTGGGTGTTGGAGCTGGGGCTGGTAAAACAAGGTTTGGATGTCCGGCTGTGGACTGGGGATACTAATTGGGAAGTCATGTAATTGCAAAAAAAAAAAAAAATGTTTTCAAACAAGTACTTTAAAAAGGTACGCCTGGGCAAGGAAAGACGGACGGGGACCCCTCCACCTATAGTGATGGAATTAGCCAATCGGAAATGTTATCAAAATGAAGGAGTGATCAGGGTAAATGTTTTTTTCATATATTAGATAAACATATATTTTTTAAATTCTAAACACTCATAAACCCCCACCCCCCACACAACACAAAAGAACACACGAACACAAACAGATACGCAAGTTCGAGCGAGCGCCCGCAATACAAGCCCATCAAAACGTTACATCCAATGATTTAACAATTAAGTGACCAGGGGTTTTCACTACCGTTGGTGACCCAAGGGGGGTTCCAGGGACCCCCCCCCCCCCCAAGGAAACCACTTTCCCGGGGAGGGATATTTTTGCAGGAAATTTATACCACATGTGAAGGGTCAAGACAACCCCAAATCAGCAACAAAAATGCAAATTTGTTATTTTGCTGCCAAATTAGGGGCAAAACATTGTTTTCAAAACACGCGAAATAATTGGGAAAAAGACCGGAAAATTCAAATGAGCCTTGCGCTTCCACCAAAACATTTGAAAACTTTATTTTATGTTGAATATTCTATTCTAGGAAGACCAAAATTACATATATTTAACACAAAACTAGCAGTTTTAAGGGATCCTGTATTTTTGACGGTCTTGGGTTTGCAAAAATTGCCACGTCATTTTGTACACACCATAGATGTTTGTACTAGTAACGTTTTTGGCTAACACCTGATGAAATTGTTGTTTTCGCACATAAAGGGTATTTTTTTTATGTTATAATAATTGCTGTTACTTACATGTTATGTGTGAACTTAATCAGCAACAAAAAATTGCTTGGTTCTTGGTTTCTTCTTCTTATTTTTAAAAAATATCTGAAATGATTACGTTAGTGCCCAGAGGGGGGGGGGTCCATGGGGACCACCACTAATTAATCATTAACGGCTTGGCCAATTTAATATTTGGTATGAAAAGGAAGCGCATAAAAGTCAGAAAAAATTACAAAAATTGCGGCGCAAAAATTCCACGCGGTTAAAGCGGCCAGCGCGAGAAACAAATTTTTGGGTTCGGTCCCTAGGAACCCCCCCCCCCCCCCCCCCCCCCCCCACCCCCACTTGGTCAACTTTAAGTGTTTAACATACACTTGGAATGGCGTTAAGTGTTTACGGATGGTCTGACTCTACAATTAAAGATTGTATAAAGATAGGTGAGAAAACAAAAGAAAACATAAACGACTCCATTGCAATTAAAATATAGAGATATGGAGAGATTTACTTCATCATTATAAGCCTGGACAAAACAACGCATATATAGTGGGTAATGTTTAAGTGTTTAAGTAACATACACAAGAATGCAGCTTGACGCGTCCAAGTTTCTTGGGAACACGTGTAGGACAGTTCCTACAAAAAATAATAACGTTTGCTCTTTTGATAACATGGTAAACACTTCAAATGGCCCCATTGATTCAAAAATAATATTTTTCAAACAGCGTTGATTAACGATAAAGTTCGGAATTTACATCGATGACACGTCAATCGTATTTGTTTCATAAAAAGACTCATGGCAAGGAATTAGAATATATAGCTATCTTTGGGTCCACTTGTGCAATAGCTCATTTGGACACCACTCTTCTCTGAATAAATACCCATCCTTGATGCTATGGAGATTACATTTGGTGAAAAAATAATGGTGTGGGAAAAGTGATGGGGAATTATTCTTGTGTGACTAATTCAAAAGTATAATTACTTTTCTTGGGTATTTTTACATTAGTTATTCCCATTGGCTCCAAAGTATACAATGTACATTAATATCCCCCTATTTATAAAACGATCCTTTGAAAAACAATTCATTTGGGAGTCTAGGAAAAAGTTTGTCCAAAATAAGCCCCAGACTAAAGGAGGTCATCTTTTTTATTCAACAAAGAGTCTGTCGACCGATTTAGTACAAAATATCGGCAAAAATAAATGAGCGATCCATGTGGCAGTGTCAATTGTTTAAGTCATTGAGATCACACTGATGTTGAAGAAAAGATTCTTCTCCCGCATAATGGAGGATGTATGACTACAATGGTATTCATAATGTGTAGGAGGCCTGGCTTGTCACGCGGTTACAGTGTGAGTTCAAAAAGAATAGGACCGTGATGATATTTTTTATCAACAAAAAAAACTAATTGGAGCTTGATTAAAAAAAAGTTTTAAGTTCGAAAAACAAGCATGATTCTTCGCTCATTAGAAAAAAAGAACACCGATGAACATTCCTAATATTGTATGCCTTTCTGCCGAAAGAACTCACTTTCCAGCTGTCCCACAGATGTGAATGCTTGAATGTGTGAGTACCTGGGAAATGACTGGGTCATTGAAATAAATGAGATTTAACGGCGAGTTCAAAAACAGATTAGCATCGTCTGCACAAAATCAATAATGAATAAAATAACAAATCTGAGTATATTTTCAAAAACTAAACAGGCATCTGGTGGAAAGGTATTAGTTATCATGGCCCCTCCATATTCCAGATGTAGAACAAACTTTTATAGTTGAAACTGCTGGCAGACGCATTCTCCCTTTGAGGTTCAGAGACAGTTGCCTGCAGAATCCAGGAAGCAACCGGACACCATTGCAAACAGGTTTTTATAGCAATGGTCAGGAAATTCAATGACTATGGAAACCATCAGGCAAAACGAAAAATGAAGCATCAGGAAGCAGAAGGACTGCCAAGGTACCATAGAAATACATTTCATATGAAACAATAATGTCCCAGTACTCGCACATATCAAAGCATTCAGCATTTCCGTGGACAGCTGGAATAAAGGCGTTATCTCGGCACTAAAACAGGCATTGATACAATGGTTAGGAATGAAGATTCGGTGGTTCTTTTTTAATGAGAGGAAGAAGAAGAACATGCTTGTTTCGAAATATGTAAAACTCTTTTATCAAGCTCAATTGTTTTTGATAAAAAAATAATCAATCACGTCCATTCTTTTTGATTCACACGGTATAATCACGCCCATTGAAGTGGGGAAATTTGGAAAACCGCCGCTTGGTCTAGGAACCAAGAGATAACAGGGGTTCTAGACCAATAAAAGCAGCGCGTATCATAATGGGAAAAAGGCCCAAACAATGGATATATTTCGTTAAACTGCTCGCATAGCGCGGAGAAATTAGGATAGAAATTAGGATTTGACCGAAAACGTACCACACGAAAAGAACTATAACAAAAATAATACATCTTTCAAAGTCCAATTTGATTCGACCAAATTCCTCCATCATTAAGGCTGAAGAAGACGATGTCATCCGAAGGAACAACAATAGTCCACCTTCGGGATATATGTCTAGATACGTGCAAAATTTGAAGATAGATTTTTAACATGTTTTAACATGTGACCGACCCACTACTTCTTTGAGTGCCGCTCGGTATGTCATGCACTGGGATCACGTTGTGTTTAATAGAAATGAAAATATTTGTCCATAGTGCCTGCGTGTTGAAATGTGGTTTAAAACTTTTAAAATACGGGTGTGTTCATGTACCTATTTAAACAAATGTCCTAAATATTTAGCAGTTGTTTAAGCAGGGTACTTCAACAACTCTGGTTGTTTAAAAAACCTTTTAAACAACCTTTTTGTGAACTGATCCTTTGCATAATAGATATGGGTGTGTATTCAGCAAAGTTAGTGATAACTCAAATGGGAGAATGTTATTCAAGCTATTCTGCCAAATCAACCAACGTTCCCTCACAGAACAAATGATATTAATCCATGGTTTAAGGTCAAGCCAAAAGAAACCAAAGGTTCATGGTGTGAGGTCAATCAACGGACTGCTTAAAAAACGATTCTTCCCTCGTAGAAGAGTTTCCTCTCACAGAAAAAATGTATAGATTCTCGATTACGTTTACTGGTCAATAAGATTCTTTAGGGAGGAGGGTTGTTCATTAACACAGTAAAGAATGGGTCATATGAAGTTATAGAAAATACTGAAATGCTTCAACAGAAAGAATAGGCTATTGAAAAGACACCGACAGTAATAGCCAATATGTCTAATTTGACGCCCGTTTTACTTTTGGATAGATTACACGATAACTCAACAAACATACTGCTCATTGATGTATTCAGGTATTTGCCAAAAGTTATTCACCGTTTATCGACAGAACGGTTAACTGTTAAGGGACAGCGTGTTCTCTTCAGAAGTAAGGCCTCTAAGCAATCTCGAGGGAGAGAAAGCAAAGAAACTGAAACCAATATTCCAAGGAGCATGAAGAATAATGCACGTACCGTAAGGCTGTAGCGAAATCTTGAAAGTATAAATCTTGAAAAAGTTCTTCAAGAAGTAGCAAATCTCCGGGGCCCTTACACACCTGATGTGTGAGTTAATGATCGAAGACGAAAATGTGGGAAAACGTTATGTTTCACAATAAAGTTATTCGTTTCATCGAAAGCATATATTTCTCTGAAGTGAATGATTCGTGAGGAAAAGGGCCTGAGTTAAGGGTAGGGTGAAATTATTATGCGACAATGAGTTTGTAACACTTGTGTGACTTTCGCAAGGATTCTAGGAGTTCTATTTAAAGGCGTCGAACTGCAAAGGAAAAATTCATTTCATACATGAAAAGAAACGGTACTACAACCACTCCCGCTTATTGAAAAGTGGATGTATACATGGAATAAATGTTTATTTCGCAACCAATAAGATCATTTGTTGCGGGTACTCCCCGATGATGCCAACAGACAGTTGAGGTCAACGGGGTCCAACATTACGCAATCTCTTTGTGAGCGATGGTCAAATTGAAATTCCACACCCTATTGTCTGTTTCGGATCCTGTCAATTTAACAAAGCGGTCACAGGTTATTCCACTCGCTTACTCTAGATCAATATAGGACGCGTCAAACAAACATTGTCCGAAATCGCTAGACTGGGTAGAGTCTGTGGGCTGTGGACTGGGTATAGTCTGTGGGCTGAAAGTTTCGGGTCCGAGGCAATATTCTTGGCCATAGTGGAAAATGGAGCCTACCCATTTGCTACTTAGCGGCTCGGTCCAAAGGTCACTTGTTATAGCATGCTCACCGTAATCACTCCACCTCAAAGCACACAGATCAACTTCTACCTACAACAAAAACACCCACAGATACACACGCAACGTCTAATTGTAATGTAAAATGCCGCCACAAAATGCCAACATGTCAGTGCCATGCATGACCTATACTGCACATGAAAGGGACTGGGTTATCCAGTCCATATAATTATCCTTGGTGCGGTTATTTAACAACCAGCACCTGGTCAGATCAATAGCTTTCATTGTCTATAGAAAAACAACAATAGCAATGGTATGCACGTTTATGGGAGTTGCGATACGTCCTTTTAAAAGAAATCACCTAAAAAAGCATAGCCGGTGCTCAATAAATGGTATCAAGTTGATGTTACTGCCACCCATTAGCAGGCAATATTAAAACAGATATTGATTTTTTTCCATTTTTTCATACACTGTAAACATTTATTTTAAAATTAAGTGAAGGTGTTTGTTTGGTGAATGGTTTGGAAACCCAGATTCTTTGAGCAGCAAATTATACTCTTGTAGCGTAGTGTAAAGACATTGTTAATCTTATCATGTAGGGAAATCACCAACACGCTAGATACATTGAACCATTCACGTTGCCAAGATTCTGAATCCAAAGAAACTAGGAAATTACGCAATCATTACTTACCAAATATATTGATATTTTACAAAAACAGCAAGATACATATTACAAAATTGCCAAATTTGCGATAATGTTCCATATGCAATGCCATATGACTAGTTAGCGGAGAAAGTTCATGAAGGTAAAATAGCATCCCGGAATAGCATGGCTTCTAAATGAGCAAATAATATAAATCCTAACATGAGTACAATACACTTCCCCTATACTATATACCTTACATGCATAGTCTTTTCGGGTGAGTTTTCAACGAGCTGTAAAAATAACCGCTTATAGTTAGCAAGGACAACCGCATACATAACACACATACACACCGCATATGATATGATAGATAACATGTCACTTTCTTGTCAAAAATCGTCTCAATGCCAAGATAAGTATGTGCACTTAAAAAAAATCTATGTATTGCAGATAACCGTGACGGTTTCACCCATATGCTGTTTTGTGCAAGATGAAGTATTGTACTGAATTTGCCAATGGATGTTATCTGTATCCACACAGGCTATTCGTCATTTTTCTTCTGGCAATGAAATGAAGATCTTAACCTATAAGGTACCTCCACTAAGGTACAATACCCATTCAGTTCTCATTTCAATTGTATCTGGTGCTACGGATGCCATAGACATTCAATGGTCGCTCTGTGCCTATTGGTTTTGCGCCAGGGTTGCTGCCGGTTAAAGTAATACGCTCCGCTGATGTGATTTTACGGCAGTAGTAGCTTGTCTGCTGGGAATATTGCCAATGTTTTTATTGGAAATTTGACAAGATCATTGAAAACAAATTCAAGCCTGTGCGAATAGCTTGGTAAAGTAAAAATTGCAGAACCAGAGCACAACTACGCCAGAAAAGCGGTTGTATTTTGGAGAAGCGAACAGGGCCAACTAAATGGTTGCACACATTCACAAATTGTTCAGGCGCTTTCATGACCTCTATAGTGATGATGCTTAGGATGGTTTTTTTAGGTGGAGGATTAATACTACATTTCACTTTTCTCCATGTTACAATTTGATGCAATTGGATTTGTTTGTAATAAACTAAATATCCTTGAAAGTAGTTCATCTGCATATGATATATATGTCTTAAAAGACACTAGATTATTAAGGGCAAAAGGCGTGCTTTTTGTATTTTTTCTTGCTCTTTTCACCTTAAATTTGAGTTGGAGAAATTCAAAAGGCATAGCCTTTCCTTCAAAAGCAAACTCAGAGAATAATTTGTTTCACGGTTCTCCATAAATCACACATCATAGGGCTAATGGGTTACGATAGGAGTTAGAATTTAATACTCATATCAAAATATCTGAGGGACAAAACGAAGTCTAATGAACTGACGATGTAATAACAACACGTAGTTTGAGATATCAATATCGAAAGTGCAACATTGGAAGTTCAACAAATGTCTTGAATTAAAGTATATCACTTCTCTTGTCACTGCAGTTGTTATTATTTCATTACCTTACTTGGATAAGTTTCTGCACCTTTCCTAAAATATACGCTAGCTGCGTATTTTTGAAAGACTGGCAAGGATTCCTTCGCAAATTGAAGAATGTAGAATAAGAAGTACTTAAGCCACAGCTGTAGTTCTAAGGAAAGGTGTTCTACCTTTTGCAATAAAAATCAATAAATGAAAATCTTACGGTTTTTGTTCAATTGAAAAGTTGTAAAAATTATACTTGTATGTCTTTTTAACTCCATGCCAAAGAATAGTTGAAAAACGTTAAGGTTTATACTGTAAAATTTTTCCATAAAATTCTCACATGTATTAGCTTAGAACTATTTTTTAACACCTTAGGTAATTCTTATTCTTCAATTTCCAATTTATTATTCTACCTTACATGCAGCGATGCAATATTTGTTGATCTATAGCGGTTTTTAGGTGAAGGATTTAAGGCAACAATAGCACATTGCATTTTTCCTCTATATGTTACAATTTTATGCAATTCGATTTGTTTTAATAAACTAAAATAATTTAGCTGTAAATGATTTCTTAAAAGCGATCTGATTTAGCTTATTTGTAAGGCAAAAGGTACGCTTTTTGTAATTTTTCTTGCTCTTTTCACCTTAAATTTGAGTTGGGGAAATTCAAAAGGCATAGTCTTTCCTTCAAAAGCAAACTCAGAGAACATTTCTTTCACATTTCTCCATAAATCACACATCATAGGGCTAATGGGTTAGGATAGCAGTTAGAATTTAATACTCATATCAAAATATCTGGCGGGCAAAACGAAGTCTAATGAAAACGATGTAATAACAACACGTAGTTCGAGATATCAATATCGAAAGCGCAACATTGGAATTTCAACAAATTTCTTTAAATAAAGTATACCACTTCTCTTGTCACTGTAGTTGTTATTATTTCATTATATTACTTAGATAATCTACAACTTTCCTAAAATATATACGCTAGCTAGGTATTTTTGAAAGACTGGCAAGGACTCCTTTACAGTTATTATTCTGCCTTACATGCAGCGATGCATAATATCTGTCGATCTGTAGCGGATAATATGGATCTTACATAATAACATGTATAAACATAACAAAGGTCATTATGGTGCAACATTTGACCGTGAAATACGCGCATTGAGATATCGGCATCTGTGTAAGTGTTACTGCTTCCATAAACTGTCTTTGACTATTGTATAATGAATGGAGAGTAAGCCTGATTTATTCGCTTCTTACAATGATTTATAGGCTAACTCTATTACC
>JAMKCH010012114.1:0-36366 GCA_023653785.1 Ophioderma brevispina | reverse complement strand
GCAGAGTTGACGTAGACTTGCATAATAACGATACAAGTTGATAAGTTGATATCATGGGACGTATGGAGGAGATAGTATTCGTGATTTATTTGGAAAAAGGGGATGGTGAGAGGCTGGGGAGAGAGTGATTGTAGGAAATTCCAATCATTTTGAACATTTTGAGACCCGGTGGTCATCTTGTGTTTGGTTTTGGTGTGTGTGTGTGGGGGGGGGGGTGTATGGTATGTGGTGGGGTATGTGTTGTGTATGTGTTTTTGTGGGTTTTTTTTTTGTTTCGCTCAGTGTCACCCAATGACCGATTTTCAAAACTAATTTTAAAGAATTAGGTAGGCCTATAATCTCTTGTCCGAATTTTCTCACAAATTTTCAAACTTATTTTTTTTTTAATGAAAATATGCCTATTTTATGTATTTAAACCTCACATCTTTTGGGGCGTCTCCAAAAGACCTCCGAGATTTCAGCACATCACCGTTTTACTTCCAAAGTTGAGTGATCCCCTTGCCCCAAGTTGATTAGGCATTTAGCGTAGGGATATAGTAATGGAGTACGCATTTTCTAATTGTGAAAAACTTATATTAAAAATGTAGGTTATTTTTCGATTAAGTGAGGAATAGTACGTGTTGTTCCTGTACTGTAGGCCCTCCTAGGATGAACACGCCAACGCGACATCGTATTTGGGTAAGCTTTTTAAAGGCACTGGGCCAGATTTCAAGGGTATGAGAAAAGAAAATGTTCTCTTGTATAATTATTACCCCTAGCTTACCGACCTGCATTGACTTGTAAGAAAGTAAAGTTAAACTATTATTGTAAGGTTGTTGTTTGCTAAAAATGTTCAAATGCTTAAATTACCGTCTACAAGAATAACTGTTTGTGCAGGCAGACTGACACACAACTATTATTAGTCATGTTATCTTAATGAAGACGAAAACTAATAGGCCCATACCCTATATCGTGTCATTTTGACAGATATACAAAATATTACACGCGAAAAGGTCACCACAGCGATGATAAAGCTGTTGAGAGTACAGGGGGGTTGGGTAGCAGCTTGTAAGCACAAGGTTTACAGCCGACAAAAGTATAAACCATATAACATGTTTTGCTAAAAGTAAAACAATAAAGCAAATTTTATGTAGGTTATCAGGACCAACGTGACCTCTAACAAGCGTAATATTGTTCATTGATCAAAACAAAATCTTAAATCTGCAAATTAGACATAAAATCAGTTGATGATTAAAAAAATAATTATATACTGATCATATTTCAAGAACCATATATCGTTAATGCCGAGATTTGATCCTACACTAGCACATCTTGGTATATTGGCCTTATGTTATATTTATTGAGAAAAAATTTTACAATACCGAGCATGTGCCAAAGCTTGTTAGTATTTAGTGCATACCGCAGTAATTAAAATTAAAAAATAGTTATGGTAGTTGCATGTACATGTTAACACGATATTGACTTTTAAATATATTTTATAATAAAAGGAACCCTCCCCTCCCGAATTCCGATTTAAAAAAAAAAATAAAATAACAAAATACGAATAGCGTATGGATTTAACATCTTAAATTGGTCATAGAAATGAAATCAACAGCTCTCACTGAAATAGTTACTATATTAAACATTTACTAAACTAACTAATAATAACCGTGATGAAAAAAAAATGGTGAAAAAAGTGAAAACGACCGGGCTACATGAGCAAAAAAATATATTGAAGAAGTTGTAACACACACACACCCGCGAACAAACATAAAAAATGAACCGAATCAGACCAGTTGATCGACAATCGAGCGAACCCTGTCCCCGAGTGTTTTAATAATTGTTCTAGAGATACCACACAATAAAAATCATTCATAATCATGCACATGGCAACATTCCCAAACGTGTCTCAGACTTTGAACCCAGACAGAGCCCAATTTTTAATACCATCAATGAATGGAATGGCCCTTTAAATCGGGCTTAGTTTATGTTAACGTACGATTGTGTAGGTTTAATGGTAGAAATGTACTTACGACAATCTTAAGTACACTGTTCGTGAACGCTACTACAAGCCTCGTAACCAAAATCTTATTAAGCCATGCGTAAGAGGAACTTTACGTCAAGGTTTCGGGAACGGACCGAGGACAGGACAACACGGAGCATGACGGAGACAAGGATAAACTAAGGATAAGCGAGGTGAGGGGTTGAAGGCCATGCATGAGTAAAAAGCATATCAGAAATAAAAGCAGGTTATGTGCAGGATATGTTGTTGGCACGCACTTCATAACAAAAACGCCCACTTTGATACAAATTGTTTATGAACTGCGTTATTAAAAAAACCCCAAATCTTGTGACAGAACAAAAAAGGGACAAACTTCGACGCACTTGTAACCAAAATTAAAAGTTGATGATTTTTTCAAAGATCTTCCATTTAAGAACATTACTCCCCATGTAATAAAAAAATGTTGCGAACTGCGTAAGCTCTCTTGTGGCAGAACAAAATGGGACAACTTCGACGCACTTTGTAACAAAATCAAATTTGATGACAACCTTCAAAGCTCTACATTAAAGACACAACTCGACCCATATGCAAATCGCCCAATACCAACTCGGTCATAGCATATAGACACAGTATTATTAACTTGCCCCCATTTTGACTGCCATATCAACTCGCCCCATTACAACTCACCCATACCAACTACGCGCATTTTTAATTTGCCCATAGTAACTCTTCCAATATAATCCCGACACATCTATGCCAAGCCATTACTCGCCCATTACCAAATCGCCTCGTATCAAATAGTCCCATGCTCACTTCAATCTTTATTAACTCGCCCAGATCAAATTGCCGAATTTTAACTCTCCATATTTCAAGCGGCGATTACCAACTCGCCCAATTATAACCGCTCATTCGAATCGCCTTTACAATTCGCTTATTACTAACTTCCCCTATTTTTAACTTCGCCAATCATTAAATCCCATATATTATCCACCCCATATCTCATTGGCTCAGTATCACTTTGCTCCCTTCATTCAGCTTACTCTATAATTTGAAATATATCAAATATCTTCGAAGGGACGAATATAACTTCAGCATCCCACTCTGTTACGAAATTGTTACAAAGTTTGTTAAGCTGCTACTGCCTGCTGCTCTAGCGTATAGAACAAAGACAGCACACTGTTAACTGAATCTTGATAAACCGAATGATTTAGGATTATGTTCGTTAGACAAGCTTCAACTCAATTCAGCATCCATTCAACTCGCCCTCCACTTACCAACTTACAAATACAATATTCAGGACGATACTTCAGCAACACAGTAGTAACAATTAATAGTTTACAAAGCGCGTTGTAAACTGTTTTTGTTACGCTCGATAGGACAGTAAGAGGAATGTGAAACTGTAACGAATAATGATAACTTGTCCCATTTCAACTGTCCCATATTCAACGACCATCATATTTCATCTCACTGTACTAATAAAAATATTCTTACAGTAAAAAACGAATATAGGTTTCCTTTAAGCTGCTGCTGACTCTAGAGGTAGTAAAAAAATATAACTTCCACTACACTAGTTGTAAAAACAGGAGAGAAGTATATTAAAAAATCTTCAATTTTCAAAAACGTTACCCTTTAGGACATGCTCGTCAGATTGCTTAAACTTCAATCCATACCAACTCGCCCCCACTTTAATTCAAGCCCCCACTTTGTTACTTAATCACATCCTCTCTATTGGATTACTCAGTGTAGTGAAGTTTTTACTGCATATAGAGCAGAGCAGCTCAACGCAATTGTAACAATTTTGTTACAGAGTGGGTTAATGTTGTCCTTGTTAAAATTTTAACGCAATTGTAACAACTTTGTTACAAAATGGGTGAAGGGTGTCCCTTTTTCAAAAAAAAAAATAAACGCCCTTTGCAACAATTTTGTTACTATTTTGTTACAAAGTTGTTACGAAGTGTTATAAAATTCACAACAATTTTGTTACAAAGTGGTGGGTTGCTAAGGTAATCATCATGTGAAGATATTTATTAAAGTATTTTTGAAGTTGTAAATTGGGTTGGGTAACAATTAAACGTAGAAGGGTTACCTGCTGAGGGCTCATTTTTAGCTTTCGGTCCGTGTATTTTAACAATGGGATATATTTTTGTTTTTCTAGGTTTTAGTTGCGACTTGACATTGTCATATAGAACAGCAACAGCTTAAACGCACTTTGTATTTTTTTTTTACATAGTGGGTTAAAGGGGCTGTCCCTTTAAAAAAAAAAAAATAACGCACTGCTATGGTACATCGCCATGGAAGATATTAATTATTTTGAAGTTGTAAATTGCGTTGATACACTTACCTGCATTTTAAGGGGACCCATTTTTGCTCTCGGTCCGTGTATTTTAAACGCTTGCAATATTATTACTGAAATCCGACCTCTCTTTTTTATTTTTGTCATGGACACGTGTCTGGGGGGGGGGCCTCTAGGGACCCACGGTAATTAAACGCAAAAACGACGCGAGGAATTTGATTTTGCCCTTCAATACAGCGCAACTAATAATTGACAAAAACAGAGCAATATAATCGAAATATATTGAGCGTTTTTACATTAAAAATACGGCGGCCCGAACGCGAAAACACAACACTGGGCCTGGGAGGCCCTAATGTGGTTAATTGTGAAACTCAGCCCACTTTACAAGTTAAAAATACATAAAGATATTTCCATGGCGATATTCTTACAACCCACTTTGTTTTTATAACAAAATTGGTACAAGTTTGTTAAAAATTTAAACTGGGACAACTTCACCCACTTGTACAAAATGTTACAATGTGCGTTAGGCTGCTGCTGCTGCTGCTCTTTATGGCAGTAAATTATAACTTTACTACACTAAGTAACACGATAGAGGATTATATAAATGTTTATGAATTAAAAATAAAATTATTAGAAAGTGGTTCAGCTCATACGGCTGCTCTATACGGCAGTAGGGGAGAACTCATACACACTAACAAAATCGCTCCATTACCAACGCACTCCATTCTTAGCGAGCCCCATTTCAACATACCTCATATCAAACCCCCCTACATTATTTCAGACCACTTTACAAATTAAAAATACTTAAAAACTCTGCTACTTAACGAAAAATGGGCCTCTAGCGGGGTATGCAGTTAAGTGTTAACTCAACCCAATTTACAACTTAAAATAATAAATAGCGAAAGAATAGTACTCCTAGATCTAAAAACACAAATACCGCTACCTCCCTTTTTGGAGGATCGTCAGGTTGCTAGTCATTTTCCTTTAGGTATGTAAGGGATATACATATCCATAATGTTACTTACTGTAGGAAAGTTATATTTTACTGCCCCCCAAAAAAATAATAGACTTACTGTAATTCTGATTTTCATAATGCGACATAAACAAAGTAATTGAACATTCAAAAATTCTTGGAAAGTAGAGAAGGCGATTGTTGGCATAATATTTTGTATTCATCATATCGCGGTTCACTGTAGAAACTTATTGTAAAACATGTTAACAAACAAGCAAGTATTAAAATATAAAATTGAATGAAATGTTCATATTTGCTTAATATGGTTAATATAGTTCATTCTTTACCAATTAAAACAATCAACACAAGTCTAGGTGAATCAACGCCATAGAATATGCAGAAACGAATTCAAGTCTTTCGCTGATTTCGAAACATATTGAAATTTGCCCTTAGCTTTCTTACTGAACCAATTTTTTTCACTTTGTATTTCCTTATAGGTGATGTCTTTGAAGCCTTCTCCCGTGTGGTGGATTTCATCTAAAAATCCTTTGGGTTTTATAATGCATGGGCGTCTAAGACCCCTTATGCACTAACGGAAGTGAAAACCTCTCATACAGTTAAGAGTTAAAGTGGACGAGTTGGTATGGGTTTTGTCTGACGAATACTGTCCTATCAAAATCGCAAGATTGAAGATTTTTTTAAACACACTTCTATTGTGTTAGTGTGTTGATATTATCTCTTACTGCCAAATAAACAAGCGGCAGCAGCTTATCGCGCTTTGTAACATTTCTGTTACAAAGTAGTTTAAAGTTGTCCCTTTTTACAAATTCTAACGACCTTTGTAACATTTTTTGTTACAAAGGGGGCCATTTTGTCTTTATTTTCGTCCGATTTTTCTTTTTAACGTTGCAATATATTTGGTTTATATATTTTTTTTTGTAATTTCTTCTGTCTTTTGCAGCAAATTAAATCCGTAGCGTATTTTTGCGTTAATTAGAATGGGTCCCAAAGATGCCCCACCCCTTGAAGTGCCATGAAAATAATAATAATAATAATAATTTCTTTAGAATGACACTTAGGGGGAAATTTGAATGATTCATTAGGCTATAATGAGCTCTTATTTTTATTTAGATTAATTAATATTCATATCCTTTGTTAGTCTAGTGGATTATCATTAATTTGCTTAAATTAATATTCATATCCTTTGACGGAATAAAGCGCAAACAACAGATAACGTTCAGGGGAAACGAAATTTCCCCTAACGTATTAATTAGTGCATAAGAAAGGCAAATTTCCCCCTAACCCACACATAAGCTTATAGAGATTTTCATAATGTATATACTTAGTGACATAAAGTATTTAAACAATCGGAAAAAAATTGAAAGTATAGTAACCCATTGGTGCCATAATATTTTATATTCATCATATCGGATTTCATTGTAGAAACTTAATGTTAAATAACGTGTTAACAAATAATCCTACAAATATTATATTGATAAGATTTCATATCCTTTGACGGAATAAAGCGCAAACAAAAGATAACGTTCAGGGGAAACGAACTTTCCCCCTAACGTATTAATTAGTGCATAAGAAAGGCGAATTTCCCCCCAACCCACACATAAGCGTACAGAGGTTTTCACAATGCATATACCTAGTGACATAAAGTAAATAAACAATCGCCAAAAAAAATTGGAAAGTATAGTAACCCATTGGTGCCATGATATTTTATATTCATCATATCGGATTTCATTGTAGAAACTTAATGTTAAATAACGTGTTAACAAATAATCCTACAAATATTAAATTGACAATATTTTTTTTTAAATACTTCTCATCTGTGTTAGTGTGTTGAAGTCATCGCTTACTGCCATATAGAGCAACGTACAGCAGCTTAATGCACTTTGTAAAAATTCTCTCTTTTAAACTTTTAGCGCACTTGTAAAAAATTGTTACAAAGTGAGTTGCTGTTAAGTGATCGTTAGGGGAAGTTATTTTGCTTTTTGTAGTAGTAAAGTGCGCCGACATAGGCTGTGTGATTTGATTATGGGAGTGATTTGCAAGTTGAAGTTGAAATGGAGTGAGTTATTAATGGGACAAATTGTCATGTCATGATTAGTGCTGTTCGAAGTTATCAGTTCCATTACTGCCATATAGAGCAGCAGCATCAGTAGCGTTAATTAACGCGCTTTGTAACAATTTTGGACATAGTACGTTGAAGTTGCCCCTTTTTTTAAAATAAATTAATGCACTTGCTAACATTTGTGTTACAAAGCGTGTTACTGAAGTATATGGTCATGGGTAGATCTTTTAAAGTATTTGTAAGTTAGGGGGATGAATTTTTAGGTAAGATGAACCTAGTTCAAATTAGATTCTAAGTTCTACCGTTTATCAAGATTCAATATATTTTTTTTATACTTCTCTCGATTTGTTACAGGTGTTGTCTTGTACTCACCATAGAGCAGCAAGCAGTAGTAGCTTAATAAATTTGTAACTATTTCGTAAAAAAAGTGTGGTTGCTTGAAGTTAATTGTCTGGAAATATTATCTGGAAATATGTTGAAATTATATGTGGGTGAATAAAGGTGGGGAAGTGATTGGGGCCAGATGGTAAGGGATGAGTTGCCATGTGGGAAGTTCAATAATGGGCGAGTTGATTATGGGAACGTTATTAAAAAGGCGAATTGGCAAGAGGTGTTCGATATAGGGTTTGTTAATAATGGAGAACGAGGTGGTATCGGCGATTTGATATGGGTCAAGTTGAAATGGGGAGAGAAATGGGGAGAGTAAATCGTGGCAGATTTGTGATCGGGCTTCTTAAGACTATAGGGCGGGTGAAATGAGCATGGGACGATTTCATACGAGGCCATTTCGTAATGGGCGAAGTATACTTGGGCGGTTGAATGGATAGAGTTGATTATGGGCGAATTAATAATTGGGGCAAGTTGATATGGGGCGAGTCGATATGGGGTGAGTAAATATGAAGCGAGTTGTTAAATGGGAGGAGTGGGGGTTGGTCTGGACCCGAGTTGATACGGGGATGAGTCAATTACTGAAAGTGAATTAGTATGGGGCAGCGCGCTATGCTATGGACGAGTTTGTATTGGGCGAGTGATGCGGGGCGAGTTAGTGTTTTTTAATGGACATCTTTGAAGATTTTCGTCAAATAAATTTGTGTACAAAAGTGACGTTCGAAAAACTGTACCTTTTTTGTGTGGTCAAAAGGCTTACGCAGGTCGTAAACAACTTCGTGGGAGTAGTAAAGTACGTCTCAAATGGAAATCTTTGGAAATCATCAATTTTTAAAGTTGTTATGAAGCTGCGTCGATCGAAGTTTGTTCCCTTTTTTGTTCTATCACAAGAGTGATTTAATGGGCAGTTCATAACAATTATGTTTCAAAGTGCGTTTTTGTTACGAAGTGCGTGCCAACAACCCGCTCCTACCAAGTTTGCGTGTGTAAAGTGTGATGTGTGGGAGGGGGCTTAAGATGCAAAGCTTTCATAAAAAGCTTATCTGCTTATAGTAAGCATTCGCATTCTGGTATTGTTAGTGAAAAAAAAATGTGTACGTAGCACCTTCCCAGGGTTAGGGTCTGCCGTCAAGTCGAAGGGTAGGGGTGGATAATTTATCTGCACATGTTGAAAATATTATGCACAGCAATGGCTCTACAACTCCTTTACTTTATGTTAAACTAGTCAATTCCCATCATTTAGCTGAAAACCCGCAAATAAAATCCGCTATCCTATCCCTTTTTAGACAAAATTAGATTTTCGCCCTATTGTTCTGTGTAATGCCAATTTTGCCGGCTCGCCGCGGACTTTAATGACGTCATTGTAATGTTGGTATTTTCTTTGGGTATCAATTGAAAGAGGACGACCACAGCTATCCACTGGTATCAAAAAAGTAGAAACATCGGAAGCTTTATAACGAATTCCTCGAGGTACTCGGCGAGGGTTATATAAACCATGTTACAAAAAAAGGCTTGGTAAGACGAGAAGGGGTTCACTGGATCCACATGTTGTTTTTCGTGCGACATTTTTTTTATCAGGTATATTTTTTTTTTGCCCAAAATTTTATGTAATTGTTCTATATCATTTGGCGCATATTTTTTTGGGAAAATTCAAATCGGCCATGGCGTTATATGCTAATTAGCATAAGCATTTTGGTTCCGCTAGTTCAATCTTTGTTTAGCTTCGTAAATCGTACTTTAGGTAATTGTATTTACCTTTTTATTTCATCAATGTAAAATGTATTTATGTTCTCCTATTATGAGCCAAAATTTAGGAAAAATCCTTCGGACGTGGTTTTGTTTTCTTTTTTGGTGAAGAATTGGTGCGCGTTGTAAAAATCGGGTTTTGGACACCCGCATATTGAAATCGGTAGAACCGATTTTCATGTTTCCCCCTTTTTGGTAACAATTCCACCGGCAATTAAACGGGATGTGCAAGACTTATGAAGTTTTAATACAAGAATACATTCGCGGGTTACGTTATTACAAATGCAGGCGCCCCAAGGACTTGCTCAAGTCTATTGAGTATACATGTACAAAAGCCTCGGGTTCGACAATTTGCATTAATTTAAACTGACTCGCACCCATAATACATCGAACCTGGTGTTGAAGTTTGAATGAAAATACAAACGTATTTGCACAACTTTGATATCATTTGTATATAATGAATATTAAGAGTACAAAATCAGTATACAGAGACGGTGGGAATATGTTTTTTTTTTTTTTTTTTGTCAAAAGCAATTACTCGGACATTAACCCTGTCTTACCAAGCACTTTTGTTGTAACAATACCCCCCTCGAGAATTGTATAAAGCACCCCGATGTACCTTTTCCTACCAGTGTATAGCTATGGTCCTCCTCTTTCCATTGATACAAAATATAGTACCAACATACAGGGTGTCAGATTGATTAGTACCCAAAAATATCCAAAAGTATTATTTTTTTTGGGCCATTAAAAACAAATGAATATGGGGTTATCTGGTATTTAATTAGATTTGGCATAATTCCAGCTTGCGGAAGAATTTTAGATCGTGAAAGTCGGGCTTTGCAACCGATGGATACGTACCAATTTTGCAGACATGTGATTTTGTAATTTTGGACAACAGTGAAAAAAAGGAGTGATGGTTTCTGACCATACATGGCGATAAACTTCTCACATTGTAGGCAATGGCACATTTAGAAGGGATTCGTTGCTCTCTATGGAATCTCGCAGCAAATCGTCTCATAACTTCTAAGTCTAAGTAGCTTTTGGTCTCGCCCGGATCGTTTTTGCAGTGGAAAGCCCTCTGCTCACGTAAAGTGGCGACCTTTTGTGAGGTCCTCAATCTCTAACTACCATGTTCATTGATTTGTCCTGCAAAAGCCTACCTGTATAACATCATTAGCTATTCAAAACTCCTCCAAAATCCAAGATAAGCCAATGTGTTTCATGCGTAAAACAAAGCATGGCCAACCCTTTGTATGCATGGATACTCAATATTGAGTTAAACTTACAGCTTTTACGTTGCCCCACCTGTAAAAAGGAAGAAGTAAAAAGGGGGACGTTTGTTTATTGTTTAAACTCCACCCAAAAATAGTTTAAAAAAGCAAAGAGAACTAAATAATTTGTTTGTTTCCTTTTAAACAATTCTTACACTATTTTATCACTTTGTCGAAAGGACGAAAGAATCACCACCTCTGACACTTGGACTGTTTCTCTACCTTTGATAGCCCGATTTTTATGATCTAAAATACTTTTGAAAATTTAAAGTAATGCCTAAGTTGATGATTGCAGCAAGAAAACCCATATCATCGCATTTTATTATTTAAAACAATTAATATATTCTAGATTTTTTTTGGGACTAATCATTCTGGGACACCCTGACCTAGTATGGCGTCACAAGACGTCATCAGTTCGCGAGTGTGAACAATTGGCCTTTTTCCAACAGAAAATAGCGAAAATCCAATTTTGGCACGTAGGAATATCGGATTTTTCATGCGGTTTTTCAACTCTAAAATGATGGCAAATTGGTCAGTTTTAGTACTATAAACCACAAAGAACATTGTGCAAAGATGCATTTGTGTGATTCTCCATCGCTTTATGGTCGTCACAGTCGGTGTTGCAGGTGAAGGGGAGTGGGGGGTGGGGGGACTCGTCGTGCCGCGCTTCATCTTTCTGTGTCTTGTCTTCGCTAAAATGACCAGAAAGGATGAGAGGAACGATTACCTAGAATCTTTTTACGAAAGTTTTTGGCATTTAAGCGCACCGAGGAAGTTCCCTTGGTGGTGGTGGGGGGGGGGGGGGGGGGGGTGGGGGGGTGGGGGGGGTAACCACCAACCTCCCCCCCCCCCCCCCCCCGGTAAGACGAGTGTTAACAGCAAAGCTAGCCTCAACAGCGTTTAAGGCGGACTCAGAAATTTCCTGAGGAGGGCGCCCATCAATTTACAAAAATCGTTTTTTGCCAATGTACATATGCTTGTCCCGATATACTATCACGTGTGAAATGGCTTAGCTTAAATCGATTCCTTCATAGAGAAATCACACTTTGTTTATAAATTCCGGATCCGGAATTTTTGGTTATAAACACGTAAATCCTATGTACGTCTCACCACACATTAATGTTTAGCTGCATCAAAACGAAAATCCGATTCATCCAAAACTTTGAAACTGAGCATTTTAGGTTACGATATCTTCGTTCTAGTAATGACTATTTTTCCATTATTCCACAAAAAATAAGATTTTGAAATCTCTGAGTCAGACTTTAAAGGACAACAAGTCCCGCTTCTGCGATGCCGGTGTGAAAGCAACCATACTCCGGCGGGGCCATAGTCCGGGGCTCATAGATGATAACGGAATAAAGCTTGAAACTAATGTTGCGTGAAGAGTCAACTGAATTGAGTGCGCTATTCCTTACCGTTGTAGCCGGACTATGAGTACGCCGGACTATAATTACTTCTACACCTGGTCTATTTCTGGAAAGAGCATTTCGGTTCGGATGCGGGAGGTCAGGGAACGATTTTTTTTTTTCATTTGACACTCAATACCAACCTTTTTTGTATAAACACGGTTTACCACGAGAATTCGTTAAAAACCACCCACCCGATCGCTAGGGTTCGCCTCTTCCATTGATACATCTCATGACGTCATAATATTCGCAGTGTTGGCAAATTTGGTATTTTCCACATAAAATAGCTAGCGAAAAAGTTAGAATATCGGGTTTTTCGTGCTGTTTTCAGCTCTAATGATCCATGATCTCCGTACGAACACTTACTACAACACATAATGCGAATGGAGATTCTTATCTTTGAACTCTGCGATTTTTTCCCCTCTTTTGTCATTTTTAATTGAAAAAAAAGTCACGGGTAAACTTATGTAAGAATTCCTACAACATTATCCTTCACTTTTTTAAACCTACTCCTGCAAATTCGAATTTTGACTTTTGGGGAGATGATCACTGATATGCCCTTTAACCTTAATTTTGATGTTTATCTAGAAGGAACAATTTACATATAATTTTGCACAAACATTACTATTTTTGTACATTCTTGATTTTTTGTGGGCAGTAACTACGACATGTATTTGCCACTGTTTTGTACAGCTATGGCGCGCAGTGGCTCGATCGTGAAATTCCTTCACATTTAGAACGAATTCCAATTGTCTGTTTATTAAAACCAATTAAACAGTGGCGAAATGAACTGGGAAAACCTATACTAATTATAACCTTGACCGATCGGCGTTTTGATGGACCATGCAGGGTTATTTTCCTTTCACGCACAAAATACATGTTTGGTGATTGTCAATAAAGATTGATTGATTGATTGATTATTGGGGGATTCTACGGATTACCCGTGTATTTTAACTGGTCAATATGCCAATTGTCCAGTTCCACGAATTTGTCTACGAAGACAATCTTATGGTATATGTTTCACTATTTTTTTGCATAAACGTGGTGTAAGTAACCTTTTTTGGGAATACCCCATTTTTCCCCTTCCCCCATAGAAGTAAAAATGACAGATTTAAGGCAAAAACTAAACCAATTTTGGCAAAAAACCTGATTTTGGTTTTAATATCGACAATACAGCGACATATACCACCTCTTCACTTGACTAAGTTTGCACACCACACACAACACCCACACACACGCAAACGCGCAGCACACGCAACACACGCACACAAACACAAGGAACAAACCGCTTCTAACTGTACAGCATTGCACATGAAAGCAATGCGAGCTTACAACCATGGACCAATCCGATCTCGGCGATACAAAACAAACAAGTAAACAACGCCTCGACTAAACCATGGACGACCACTGACCTCTACAACTGTAAAAAATTATTTTTACTCATGTTGAGTAAAAATTGTCACCGGCTTTTTAATGGTGAAAAATCTTTAGCAAGTTGGTAACCTTACTCTTGTTGACTAATCTTAGTCATTGTTGGTAAAATATACCAGCTTTGTGTAAGGTTTACCACTCAACTTTGACTAAGATTTTCCTCACATTATGAGCTTTGACTTTTTTACTCAACATTTTGTGAGTGTACACACGTAGCGGGTCCCTGAGTCGCCGAGTGTCACAACAGTAAGCCTAGTTGCTTTTCTACCTTGGAATATGGCGGAAACAATTCATACACTGGTCAAATTTAAGGAATTCCTGTATAACAATGAACATAATGTGTGAATTGTGCAAATTAGAAAATTAAGACATTTTTTGTCTGTATTAGTAGCCGTACCCGATAGCGTATTTGAAACCGTCAATACTAACATGATGTCAGGTGGGTGAACCGATCGTCTCTTAGTGCTGGCGCATCAAGATTAAAGGGGCTTAGATTTCTCCACCAGGGCCGAATAATAACATTTGCAATCATAGCTAAAATTGGTCATTGGGTTGTTGTAGTTCACGAAAATACGGGATGACAAAAAACAAAAGTGATGGGCATTTGCATAACAACATTTTTCCAAAGGGCCGCCATTTTAAAGGTAATAGCAATACATGGTGACTAGTGTCGGAATGTATGTCGTCTGGGTCAAGCTGTTTCAGTATGCAATTTTGGCCAGATTTTGTCTGAGTTATGGATTTATATACACGGCTGTTTTTCATGGAGGCCGACATCTCTCAAAGAAACCGGATATTTTATTTTATAAACCTAAGAGCCGATTTTGGTGTCAACATGAGTGTTTTCTGGTTAAGGATTGCCTAAAACTAATTCTCAAAACTGTAGATGAATATAAAAGTTATGTTTATTGCATTTTGTCACTTTTTTCCAAGTTAGCCCAATATTTGTTAATACAAGTACCAAGAGTGTACTTCTGACAATGGCATCTTAATGGGGCAAAGTGATAAAATCTGTTAACCAGATGTTTTGATAATTAATACCAAACACAGAATTCCAGTAACTCCTCCTTATAGAACTTCCTAACTGCGCCCTTTAAAATGGCCCTATAACGAAAACACCAAACCATGGACTACCAATAGGTGTGCACCATTTAATTGTTCGAATTTCGGGGCCATTTTAACTCTTGACATATCTGAAACAAACAAATATAGTTTCTATTAAGTAATACTGGCCTAATATCAAATTTCCCATGCAATTCCAGATATATGTTTTTGGGTGAATACCTAAAGAAGTAGTCAAGGTGTCACATTTTGGGCGTCACATTGGTAGTCCATGGATAACATGACTCACGACTCATTCCGACAGTTTGAGAATATTCTGTTAAGAAATCCTTGCCCTAACAACATCCAATTTTGTTACCAAAATCGTCTTCTCCTAGGTGCTGTATAGCATGCGGTATTAAGGATTTTGGCCTTTTATAGGTGACCATCTTGGAAAATAGTGGACGTATGAGGCTTTCATTACTTTTATATTCATCTGACAGTTTTGGGTAAATAGTTTTATTGACCTCCTTGACCAAGACATCTTGAATGACACCACAATCATCTCCATATGCTATATCTATATTATTAAAAAACGCAACTTTGCATGGGGAGCGCCGTCGGATTGGGAATTTTATGGGGGCGCCCACTAATTTCATCCACGTTTTTTATGTAATAACGCAAGTCGTCTAAAAAAGTGCAAGGCTTAGACGAGATTCTACTGGTCATTCGTCATAACGGGAGCTACAAATCGCACAATATCCACATGGACGATAGAAATTAATGTCAACAATTGCATAACATGAGAAACAAAAATCAGTTTTCATCGTCAACCCAAGATACGACGGCCGCGGATGTGTACGGGTGGTCATTCCTAATATATGAATTTGATGCGGGGTGGTAAATTTAGCTATTGCGTTTTTAATGTGAAAATAACGTGAAAATGGATGGTCAACACCATATTCAACCAAAATTTCTAAAATCTTCAGAAAAAAAGCGCTTTTAATTATTTTGATACCAAACACTATGTCTCAAGTATTGCAGGGAGTTGTGGAGTGTAACCGGAACCCGTACAAAAATGCGTTGTATCCATGGGAGAGTCTTAGTGGTGCGCTCCCGTATTGCGTGTTTCCTCCTTTTCCAGCGTAGCACGGCATTCTCGCCCCAATCAAACTTCCTTCACAGCGCACCGTGCGTAATTTATTTAACACTTGCTGATTTGCCACGACCGGTATTTTATATCTCAATGGTGACTCCGTGGTGATCGCACACATCGCGTGCACGATCGCGTCTTGAACGCCATCGTCGTGCATGGCAGGCGCTACGGCATATATTTCGCGTGTCGTCTGTACCCTGTGCTACGCATCCCGTCTGTACGCCACTGGAAAGAGTTTAAGATAGAGCCGACTGAGAAAGAGTGATAGAGGGGCTCGAGAGAGAAAGGAGAGAGAGAGGAGGGATAGAGAGATTAAGTGATACGGAGAAAGATAGGTGTTCGACATAGAGACTCGACCCGATGAGACAGAAAATGTAGGCCAATTTGTAGAGGGAAATGTTGAAAGAGAGAGAGAGAGCACGTAGAGAGAGAGAAAAAAACAAGAGAGAGAGATGAGAGGTGAAGGGGAGAGGGATAGATGGTCAAGAGAGAGAGTGGAAATGAGAGAGAGAAACGTAATTTTTGTAGAGGGAAAATGTTGCGGGTTATAGAAAAAGAAGGGTAGAAGATGTCCTACAGAATAGAAAAGGGAGAAACAAAGAAAAAACATAATGGACATAGAGTATTGAGAAAAGAGAGGAGAGCAGATGAGAGAAAACGAAGAAAAAGAAAACAACCGGGCACAAAGCAGAGAAGGAACTAACAGAAAGGAAAAGCGAGAGACAGAGGTAAAAAGGTAATTTTGTAAGGGGGTTTTTTTTCTTTGGGTGCCGGATGAGAGAAACGTACTTTGAAAGAGGTGAAATTTTGAGGGCATATAGAAAGAGTGATATAGAGGGGAAGAGATGGTTGAGGGAGAGAAAATGGAGAGAAACGTAATTTGCTAGGGAGATGTTGAGGGATACAAAGTGAAAAGAAGAAAACTGGAAGCAAGAAGCCAGAGGAGGTCTAAACTGTCAGGTTGAGACGGGAACTTATGGGAGTTTGAGGAGTTTGTTAGAAAAATATTGTGGCTATAAACAGGAACTATACGGGTTAGCACATGTGGAGTACTTTGAGATAAAAGGTTAAACACTAAAAAGATCTATGGGATGAAATAATAAAGTTATTATGTAGAAAATGAAGAAAGATGACGACATGGTTAAAATGATCAATAACACTCATTATTTCGCTTGGTTCTGGTATGACGGAAACTTACGGATTGTGACAAGGGAGTTGTTTTGAAAAGAAGATTTTTTTACGGGATTATATATTGACCGATTCCTTAGAAATGGGTAACCTACATGAGCTACAGGAAGGGAACTAAAAGGAACTTGAGGTATTAAAAGTGTTAGAATGTTGCGACTCGGGTCTTATTATGGAGTTTGAGGTGTGTCGCCGTATATCAGTGATCGCTTCAGTTTCAGTATGCTTCTATTCAGTGAATCGCTCCCTTCACTCAGCTAGCGGGAGCCCCGCGAAGCGCGGGCCTCCCGCTAAAATAAGAAAGTAAAGTCTGTGTCAATTAAACGGTCAGCCATATGGAAAATAGCGGCACATGACAACATTTTATAGTTTGGGAATAGTTTTATTGAAACTCCTTGGACCATAAAAAAACATTTTTGTACCAAAATTGTCTGCTTAGGTGTTTTTGGCCTTTAGATGGCTTCCATTTTGGAAAAATGGCGTTCGTATGCAAAGTGCCACAACTTTTAATTTTTCATCACCGTTTTCAATGAACTCCACATCCCTACGTTCAATGGAGCTATATGACAAATGTATTATTCCGGCCCCGGTACCGATCTCCTAAATAGTTGGTGCTGCAACACTATATCCACTTTACTCCATCATTATCGAGATTTTGGTAGGCCTATTAGAAGTTAAACATTTTTACATTATGCTACCACCAGGAAACTTTTAAGGGCCAGGAAATTTTTCCTTAAATATGAACAAACTGGTCTCACCAAAACCTTTTAAATGCGATCTACTACTTAATTAATGTGGTTAAACATGCTAATTAGGCCTTGAGTTTTTTTTCGGGGGGGGGGGGGAGGCTGGGATGGGGCTGGTGGAAGGAAAACGGGAAGGTACGACCAACGGCTTTGCAAACATACAAGCACACTTTTTAAAAATAACACACAACAACTGTTGCGTGAGGAGAGGGAGTATGGTTGAACAGTTGGTAACATTTTGTGCAGATTGGTGTGAATTTAGCTCAATTTTTTTAAACCCCCATATTATATCAACCAGTTACAACAACATTCGTAATTATTTTTAGATTAATCAAATCACGTCAGCGGTGACAGATCAGGTTGTAATGTAGTTTCCATTACGGTAGTTTCCATAGACAGTACAGAAAAGCGCGACTCTCGGAAAAAATCTGATGATGCGTGTCGGAAAATTTCTATCAGGCGCGTACCGATGACATAGGTCATAGCCACGCCATGAAATATCGGATCATGTTGGTTCGGTTCCATGTCGTTTGTTTCCATTGCAGCTGCAGACATTGTTTTCCGGTTTTGATGGCGCGTTAATTTTAACGGATCTTTTGCGCGTTCATTTTGCTGATCTGGTACAGTATATAAAAAGCAGAGTGTACTTCCAATGTAAACTGGAAAAAAAAATGTAGTACGATCTATTTTCTCATTTTTTTTGTTCAAGTTGTAAAGTGTTGGTTTGACCGTTATAACTAAATTTATACTTTACCACCTTAAAAATTTAAACACGACAACTAAAATTTATACATTGATTTTGTTTTTCAAAGAAAAGAGTGCGACAAGAAGATCTTCTTGCCCGATGATTTAGCTTCTGACATAAATTAGGCTTTGCTTAGGTTTATTTTGCATACCCACACATAACATTAGGAGGAGGAGGAGTAGTTCCACTTAATATTTAATGGCACACCAACTACTATTGTTGTCAAAGAGTGTTGTGAAGATTACGTTATATACATTAGTGGCGGATTAGGATCTATACTGCTTACTCAAATGTAAAAAAGCCCGTGAACAAACGAGTTGAACCTTAATTCACTCGAAAAAGGTGAAACCACTCAAAAATATATAATTTGCATGTGTTGATTAGTCCACCTCCAAAAAGAGAGAAATCAACTGAACGTTCACTCCAAAAAAGTGAGAGTGAATACCACTCGAAAATGTGTTTACCCCTTTTGAGTGAATATGATACACATAAAACGATTAAAATAGTGAAATGTGCACTAAAAAAGGTAGTTAGTTCACTTCAACGAGGATGTCCCCACCCTTTAAAGAGTTCAATAAGGACAACACATTTAGAGTGGTGTTTCCCTCTCACTATTTTTTCACTCTTCTTGAGTGAAAGTTCATGGATTTCTCTCTTTTTGGAGTGGATATAACCAACACATGCAACTATTTTTGAGTGGTTTACACTCTCTTTCGAGTGAATTAAGATCCACTCGTTTTTTCCCTCTTTTTACATTTGAGATTATATCTTCCAACTCCATACTTCAGTAATTAGTTGCTAAGTTCCTAGAACGACGATGCGGATGACTATTGTTTTCACATACTCTCCATTGCTTAACTTCAATAAAATTCTTTTTTTAATTAGGCCTATAAGAGCCATTACATTCAGCAAAACATGAGTGAAAGTTATAATCACACGAAGACTTTTACTTCTGGGATGCTATAATGCATACAGGTGCCCACCTTAAATTAATAAGCTGAAAATACCACCTTCATATGAATACAAATGTTCCTTTAATCATTGCAAATTACAATAGCAATTGTTACTTAGTGTGATACATATAGTTTGAAATGATATGATGTTGAACTCTGCAAAAATATGCGCCTGAATCGTAGCTTTTATTTCCTTTTTGTTTTTGTCAAATAAATTCATTTTTGCACTCTTCAAGTGATATATACCTATCAATAGCCACTCATGGAGAGTCTAGTAAACCTTATGACCTAATGGTGTATTATTAATGTGATTTGACTTAAACACAGAACCACAAAATAGGCCTAATTTTAATGGCAATAACTTTTAATCAATTTTGTTATTTACAGAAAGCCTAGTTTATTTCCATTTCAACATCAAAGGAATAAAACAAAAACAGCAATTTTTTGGCTGGTATGATGTAGAGTGTCCTAATTTTAATCTGCAAGGTGCATGACCTATATGCTCCAAGTCTTGCGTGTTTTTATCTAGAGGACTGTTGCATCTTTAAACCACACTGTAATTGACAGACTTCTAATTTATTTTGAATTTTTTTTCTTTGCCAAATCTCTCATCTAAAACTTTGCATAAACTGACCTTCAAGTAAACTTTTTTGTCAAATGCTAGACTAATTATGTTTGTGTAAATCACTCATTATGTTTTTGCTTTGGCAATGGTGGTAATTAATCACGAGCATATTATTTCTCAGTGGCGCGCCAGACCTCTTTTTCTGGGGGGGGGGGGACAAAGTTATTTTTTGGGGGACAAAAGTGAAATTCTGGTGGGGTATCACATATTTGGAGATTTTAACCAATTTTGGGCCAAAATCGCTGATTTTTCCCAAATTTGTTTGATTTTTTTGGCCCCAAAATCACTGAAATTTACCAAAAATCCCTCATTTTTCTTTTCTTCGGCCGGCGGGGGGGGGGCAACTAGGGAGGCGCCACTGCGGTTATTTCTTACTGGTCCCAATATCAATAATCCAATCAATTGGTGTTTTGCCCAAGACAATTGTTTTATTTTGGACCCTGGTTCTAAAATCCAGACCTCCACAAGTAAGACCGGTTCCTGGGGAGAAAAAAGTGACCAGTTTGCATTTATTCACCGTATTGAAAGTCCAACATGTGTAATAACACTATGGTGGCGATTCACATGACTTTGGCCGCCACCACCTGACCTTTGGTGTTAGTTTTAACACTCTTTGGTGTTAAATACACCAAAGGTGTTGAATTTTGACACCCTCTTGGTGTGCTCCTCCTGGAACACCGCGATGTTAAGTTTAACACCATAGTTTTTTTTTTTTTTTGCAGTGCAGTTATCAACATTTTTCGGTACAAAGGGAAAATGAAAATTCGTAAGCACTCTTGGGGTTACCATGGACCCAATGTGTTTTTTTTAGCGATTTCCAACCTTGGAAAAGATTTTGGAACTCCTTTATGGTGCGCTTCTTTTCAAAAACTTATTAAAATTTTTTGTTTTTTATAATTATATGTTTTGACCCTTTTCAGTGCAAGATACCAACGTAAGTGAAATTTTTACAAATATAATTGACCACATCCTGTTGCCATAAATATGTTTTGTGCTTATTTATCATTATATGCATGAAGAGATCTTGTTATAAATTTACCCTTTTTATGTTGCTGAAAGACCAGTTTGATACCAGGATGTCTTTCCCCAACTCCAACGGACAACTTTAATATACATCCTAGCAGGAATTGCTCCCCAATATTATATGATATTTATTTTGTTTACTTGAGGTTTTGTTTTCTTCTTATGTGCAAATATAAGCTAATTAGAGAAAACAATATTGGCAAAATTGCTCTGTTATTCAGACCCCAGTCCTGTCCCAAAGCAAGATTTAGGCCATCAATTTTTTGCACAATGTATAGTGAACCTACACAACCCTGACAACCCCCAAATACCTTGCTATTTAATGCCCATGGGTAAGTAATAAAATCAAGTTTGTATGAAAATGTGCACGAGAAATTGGTTGATCAGTCTATATATACCAAATCAATGGAATTATTTGTTGTTATACCTTAACAACCACATTTGGGAATACAGAGAACAACGATAAGTATAACTAGTTATCTTTCAAGTCTCAGTCACATTGTGATGTTTTTTAATTTATTCTTTCCATCCAAGTCCGGGGGGGGGGGCACTGTCGTTGGCAAGGGATATCATGGGCGACCAAAGACACACGTAACAGGGGTATTTTTTTTCAAGATTGCGCACGATACGTAACGTGAAAAGGATATCAAAACACTGGAATTGGAAAAAAGGTGTGTACTTTTACACTTGAACTTACATTAGGGTACGATATTGGCATTTTGAGTTTGTATGTATCGGCTCATTCGAGTTACTAGCCGAAAAGAAACAAAATTTGCTTAGGGGTCAAATATTGCCAATTACTTTATTAAGGTAGGATTCTATACTTACCATATTTGTTTAGGGGTGGTTTTTAGACCGATCAAATTACTTGTAAACCTACTTTTTAAAACTCCTTGATTAGGGTGCGGGACTTTGAAATGTGACTTTTGGTCAAAAGCAACAACCCCGAAAATGGTCCTTTTTGAACATCTCATCACTAAGAAGTGGACTTTCTTGTCAATTTAATCTACACGTTGGACCTTTTATGGAGAAATCAACAAAACGTGGAACCTTTGCCCCTTTTTGTGGATTCGCGCGCGCGAGTGTGTGTGTGTGTGTGTGGTGGGTTTGTGGTTGTGTGTGTGTATTGTGGGAGGGGTTGCGATGGCGACCTGCGACCTGCTTCAGGATTTTAATTCTCCATCTCCCTACGCCAGTGCCCAACACGTTTCGAGCAAAAACTCAAAAGCTTCGTGTAATAATTAATTTGAATTATAGACTATGGGGCGTGGACCAAATAACCAACTGTAATAACAAATTCTGTTGTCCCTGTCGAGGGGCTAAGGAAAAACCAAGTGTAAATTCAAATAAATTTATACAATTCACATTCTGGCGGTTTCCCCGCACAAATAAAAACTGGCACTTTTCTTAAAATAAATACAAGTCCCACCTCATTTCTTTTCCCGAATATCAGAGACCAATGGTCTGATAGACTTCAGCAAACCATAAAGATATTACAATGGGCCCGGTATGTGGGGCCATTGTTTTAGCACATGTTACCCACCTCCCGATGCGGGTTGAATGACAATACCCTCCTCTCTCACAATACCTAACCAGTGTGTCGGGCGATGGGTCATATTTAGGTGCGTTGACACTAAATTTTCTTCTGAAAACGCGGTACTTGAATACAAATGAAGTTTAAGCAATAAGTTACGGATTTTGGTTCTGCACCAAGTTGTGAGGTTCAAAGCTTGCCCAGCAACATCTCTCTGATGTTTGTTCATGTTTTTTCCTTTTCTAATAAATGAGGAAAAATATGGCAAAGTTAATTGAACACGCACTATAGAAGCTCATTTTTATTTATGTGTTGATGAGGATATAGTATTTTGTCCTGAATAGTACTCAGTCTAAATTGTAGAGCGGTACAACTGAAAATCTATTCAGCTGCGCGACAATAGCACAATGGTCCTGCACTCCCAGATGAAGGGAATCTGAAGTGTTTTTCTAGACCACATACCAGGCCAGTGAATTGATACTTTAACCTCCATTGTTTGCTGAAGTCTATGTGTATCCATTGGTCACTGATATTGGAAATGAAATGAGTGACATTTTATTCCTTTTCAAGAAAATGTGCCGTTTTCTTTGTGGGAACAACGGTTTATATATTTAATAATTTATTATGAATTGTACACTTGGTTTTCGGCCTAGCCCCCCGATGGAGACAACAAAACAACAGCATAGAAGGAACCTGCCCCATAGTCTATTAGGTTCTGTAACAAGTAGATCTTCACTTTGGGACTATTGGCCTACTGAGCATGTGCAGTCGCATCTTAGTTTTAAAATGGTTCTCGTCTTGGCCTTTCTGGCATGATATTTTCCAGCTAAAATTCAAACAGTGCACAATTCTGGACACAAAATATAAAATTTAAGCCATGCGCTATATACTTAGAGAGCGCATGCATACAACGTCATACACACGTATGAATGAACGCATCAATCTTAACAGTTTTCTCCACGAGGTCTGTGACAGGATTTCCCAGGACAATACAATGATAATGTGGTGATGGAACAGTAACACATTATTTGTGGAATCGATCAAGGGAGTAGCAAGTGGATGTTTGTCCTATGACATGCGAAAGTGGTTATTATCTTGACGAATTGCATACATCAAATACACAAGACCAGGGAATATGAATCATGTTCAAATTAACAGGTTTCGTCCCCCCCCAAAAAGGAAGGGGAAGCTAAATTGAGATAACAATGTTGTGTAGAACACTTAAAGATTTGGAACATTTTTACTAACTAGACATAAAAATACGCAGGATACAAAAGGGGATCGCTCTGTAAAAAAAGTAAAATCTAATCGGAATTGAGTTAAACTTCAACCTCCATTTTGAGTTACAAGAGTAAAATCTTAATCGAAGGGAGTAAATTTCACTCCATTTTGAGTTATTTTCACTCCATTTCGAGTAACTTTTACTCTTTTTTAACGGGCGTCCCCTTTTACTCCAATATGGAGTACTAATTATTTTTTAACAGTGATGTAACACAGATTCAGTTTACTAAACCATGGGTAGTAAGACAGCTAAATATGATGGGGCGGGGGGGGGGGACTCTAACTTTTGATCTTGCTTAAGACTATAGACTATTCAGATCTATGGTTGAAAAGGATAGACCATACAATATGAAAAAATCTAAAATGTTGTCTTGCACTTTTACAACTGTGTACCAATTGTTTTTTACCTACAAGGCTTTAATAGCATATAGATCATGGATTTGGGGTATAGGCCCGGGGATTCCTCAACACAATGACCACTACGGGGACTTGCACTGACATCAGTCCCTCATTTATAAGAGCCTTCTGGTACACCAGACCCATTTTCATGCCAATTTTGGGTGAGACTGGGTCCCTTTGTTTCACATTTGTTGAAGTTTACTCATTTTCTCTCTCAAGGTCTTAGTTCCAGACTCTCCCGAGCACATTCTACCCAAAACCAAACCTGAGAACCACCCCACCCCGGGGGTAGAGGGTAGACCCTAAAACTTGATCTTACTTTAGACTATGGGCCGTGGACCAATAACAACTGTATAACAAATTCTTTTGTCCCTATCAGGGCTAGGGAAAACCAAGTTGTAAATTCATAATATTATTACAATCCACATAACTGTCTGTCCCGCACATAAAAACTGGTCACATTTTCTAAACGAAATAAATGTCCCTCGATTTCTTTTTCGGAATATCAGAGACGCAATGGATAATGTATAGACTTCAGCAAACCTGATCTAAAGATATGACATGGGCCCGGTCATGTAGGGCCATTGGTTATAGCCAGGTGGTACCACCTCCACGATTGGGTTGAAATTTGAATGACCAAAATACCCGGTCTCTCTCACAATAACTAAAACCAGGGTAACATTATAATAGAGGCGTTGACATAAATTTCTTCTGAAGAAAACGCGGTAGTAAAGTAATTTTGGGGGGGGGGGTTGAATAGAAATGAAGTTAAGCAATAGTTAGGATTTTGGTTCTGCACACAAAGTGTTTAGGTCAAAGCTTGGCCCAGCCCAAAATTCTCTCATGATGTTTGTTCATGTTTCTTCCTTATTTCGAATAAAATGATGAAAAAAAATATGGCCAAAGTTGATTGAACACGCACTATAAAAGCTCAATATTTATTTATTGTGAATTGAGGATAAGTATTTTGTCCTGAAAAATACTCAGTCTAAATGGGAGAGCCGGGAACAGCTGAAAGTCTATTCAGCCACCGCGCGACAATATAACAATGTCCTGCACTCCCAGATGAAAGGGAATCTGAAGGTTTCTACACCGCAGACCGGGCACTGGTGATTGAATATCTTTTTAACGCATTGTTTGCTGGAAGTCATGTGTAATCCTTGCGTCATGATATGGCGGGAGGAAATGAAATTGAAAGTGACATTGTATTCCTTTTCAAGAAAATGTGCCAGTTTTATTTGTGGAACAGAACGGTTATATGATTTTATAATTTATTATGATTTACACGTGGTTTTCCCTCTTAGCCCCCCGATGGAGACAACCAAACAAAACAGCAAAAGGACATGACCCATAAGTCGATTAGATGAGACTAGTCAGGGTCTCTGGATGGAACGACATAATTAAAACAACCCATGCATGTGACTGAGACTAAGAAAAACGTACTTTTGTCTCTAAAATACAACTCGTGGTTATTTCACGGTAAATACGGACCTTCGTTTCATGGATTTGGTATAGACTAAATCGCTCATTTTCTCTTGCACATTTTACAAAATAACTTTGTTTACTTACTACCATGAGTATTTAAAGGGGCATTCGTGGATCCACAGCCTAGTCCCCCGACTTACTCAGAAAGAAAAGTTGAGTGAGATTTTTATATCATCTGAACCATCGGGCTAAGTATAGCATGTGTGCCCAATCTGACGTGCAAAATTCAATGGGTCCTCGGGCACGATATCGAGGATTTGTATTTTCTTACCGTTAAACGGACAGAAATTACTGTACAGTGGTTCTATGGGAGATTGTGATAGAACATTTCTCATTTACACCAAAGCATTAAGATCAGAATCAAATGAATTTTAGGAATAAGTTTCTCAAGGATTATTAGCCGAAAACATATAAAAAAACAGAAGGGGTTTAGAATCACGAAATGACAACCTTTAAAGCAAGAAATAATTGGGCTTGAGGCTGGGTGTACAGGTTCATTCTACATTCAAGCAGAGTTTTTACAGATGACTGCATTGCACAGTCATCTGTAAGCACTCTGCTTGAATGTAGAATGACTACATTGTGAAAAAACTTGAGGCCTACTTCTGTTAAGGGGAAACCACAAGAAACAGAAGATTCGTAAGTTACGTAATTCACGAGGGCGAAGCCCGAGTGGATTTGTAACTACGAATCTTCTGTTGCGAGTGGTTTCCCTGACTTAAACCATTGCTTACAATGTAAAATGTAACTACCCCATCATCTGTTTGAATACCTGTGGATTCGTAACTTTTACCACCATATTCATCTCAGCTTTTACCATGTTTACATAGGCCCTACTTTGCATATTTACTAATCCATTGAGAGTTTGAAAGAATTGAAAGCTGTCAATTAATTATCGATCAGCTTTTCTAGTTCACACATCAGTACAAGTAGGGTGTAGTCTTTGTTTCGTGTACATGTGCGTGTCTTAATGTCTCATTTACCAGCTTTTACCCATCAATGGACATGATGGATACAAAGGAAAACATAGTTTCGAAGTTGCTTGCGAGGAGAAATGGATTTTTGGAAAATTGGGCAACGATATGTATATTGTTCACCCAGATATCCAGTCAACTACAGAATCACACACTTGGGAATTATATTGACCGACAGACGAATGTCTTTATACCTGAGAGTTTACACGGGACTATAGATTTAATAACTTGTACCAATTCCACTGGGATATGCCAAGGATGCGCTTGCCAGGGAGGAATGAATTTATAGGATTACAGTAATACATGATGGGAATCCCGGATGGGAATATATTAAGGCAACGATATTTAGACTTAACCCAGATATCAAGCTAACTGCAGGGATTTGCTAAATCAGCAAATCGAAAAAATCATCAAAAATCAGATTTTAGCATGTACGTAACAAGTACAGGTATCCTAACATACCCTGCAAATGATAAGACCAGAAGCAACCTAATAAGGACAGAATCGGAGATTTTAGTCATTACTGTCCGAACGGACACTTACTACAACACGTAATTGAATGGAGAATCGTATCTTGGAACACTGCCGTTTTCTTCCTTTTCTTTCAATTCTACAGCTGGAAAAGGTAACTTATGAGAATTCTACAGACTTATCCTTCATTTTGAAGCTATTCCTGCAAATTTCAAATATTTTTCAAATCACTGATAGTGTCTTTAATGAGAAGACAAGACAGGGCAAGATTTGAACTATTACAACATTGGTACAACACGTCAAGATTTGCAGTTTAGAAGGTGCGTGATCTTTTAATTGTCTCATTTTAGGCCAAAATTGTCCGGGGAGGATACTCAACATATGACTATACGGGGACGTGCCGCAAATATGGGTCTCATTTTCAGCCTTCTGGTATTTGAATGACACTTTTTCATGCTAATCTTGGAATAGTAATATGCACCTTTTTCAAAATTTTCTAAAATTTGTTGGAAAATGGGCCAAATTTCCTTAATCTGAAACCAAATTTTCTAAAGTTGTTGGAAAATTGTTCCAATTCCCTCAATCTGAAGCCAAATTTGCTAAAAAGGTCGAAATTTTGAGGAAAATTAAGGAAAATGGCAAATTTGTGTTAAATTTGGCCTAAAATCTACATGTATAGCTAAAGCTTTTTTCGGCCAAAAATATAGATATGGATCTTACTTCAAGACTCTCGGAGGCATGTCTCTACCCAAATTTCTCAGTTTCACGCTTTTAAAATCGCGTTTTATCGCTTCGCCTTTTTATGTTTTGAGGGTCTTATCGACAATGGGCCAAAAGGCAAATAACGAGAAAATAAATCCAAGTAGCACATGGCCTTCTTTTGACTAAAAAATAAAACGACGCTTCGGGCAAAAGAGCTGAGATAAACCCCGTTTTTCTTGGCCATACTATTACAAGATGAAATGTTCAATATAGTGACTTTGTATATGGTTATTTTGTAATAGTCAAAATGGTTATTTTACCTCAGGCCACCCTACATTTTGTGCCCCCCATAAAACTTGTGAAGAACCCTATAGGACTCGTGTAAATATAGACGCCCGTCCGGCCCCTCTCAATTTGTTTGGTTTGACATCGCACTAAGGCCTTAAAATAGGCCTAATCATAATCACGTGGATAATACAAAATGATTGAAAAAAAAAAGAAACAATATTAATCAATCGATTGACAACAATCCAAGGCAACGTAAAACTGCATTAAAACTCTAAACGATACTTTTAACACGAGGCCTAGACAATAACCAAACTTTACATGAATGATACCTTTAAAGTGAAAACAAAATTTAAACCACATTTCATCAATTTTAAGCCACACTTCAAGAATTATAAGTCGCTAGCTTCATCTGAAGTAAATAAGTTCAAGCCGGGTTTAAACAATGTTGATCATTCATTCGTAGAAACTGGTCAACGATGAAATAAGCTAGAATAAAATAACAAAAACATTAAAAACACCTCTTTTAATGCCAAAACAAAAACAAAAGTCTTACATTTCTAAAAAATACCTAGTAATAGTTGCCTGGCCTGAATAATTTAAGAATTAAATGAAATACCAGATCAGATCAACCATAGATTATATAGGTGAAATTTAAAAATCAAACATTTTAACACTGAGTGCATCAAGTTTAACCAAAATAGTGTCTGTACCTGATTGAAAAAGAAAGTAGGCCTACATTATTATTTGGTAAAGAAACTAATTGACTAAGATAACGCAACTAAAACTCCAGAACAAAAAAAACAACCACACAACTCACTGTATCCTCCTGTCGTTATTTTTCACATGATTTTTGTTAACAATGAGTTGGTAGGCCTATTTTCAATTCGCTCACCCGTTGATACCACAACATGGTCAATCTATTTACTAAATCGTGCGATCATTTCTACGAATCTTTCTGTTATTCGTAGTTTCTTAGATACGAATCCACACTTTCTGTAATTTGTATATTCGTAGATCCAATCTACACTCAGACATGGTAACAGAAGATTCGTAGCATTAGGCCTCAGTTTATAAAAGTGCGGTCACTCTGCAATGGTTTAAATGCGTTGGACAGGACTGGGGTCTGCATAAAGGCAATTTAGCATAGTATTGTCTCTAATTAGGTTATTTGCTTACAAGAAACAAATAAAATAAAAATACAAAAAATATCACATACCAAGTCCTTATGAAATTTGTCCATTTTTGGTACCAGTCATATACTTTGGATCGATGTAGGACCGTTTTGATCTTTGACCTTGCTCAAGGTCCTAAATTCCACGAAAAATTGCAAACATCGTTTTTCCTGATAGTCAGACCCAGTAGTATACTGTTTAATGGTTGCCCAACTTAACTACTTCACCCAATTTTACATACGCCCCTCCCATTGGACTTTGCTTAAAGGTACCAGGAAATTAAATAGAATTGGAGTGTTTGGTCAATTCTACAGGAGGGAATAGAAAGCATTCATGTTGGGTTGGTGATTACATCATTAGCGACACTATTGATTATTCAGAGAGTATAGAAATTCCAGGTGCTGTGTAATCATTCATGACACTGACGAAATCATTAGTTTCACTATGTGGGTCCTGGTAGTGGTATTTTCCCCCTTTTTCTGCCCTGTTTATTGAATGGAATGTCCCATAAAATGGAGTAGGTTTATCATCTCATTTCCTGGACCTTTAAGAAACTCTCGTCTGTATTTTCGGTTCGCAACTGGTCTCTGTCCAGACCTTGGGTGCTTCACCTTAGATACTTGGCAGCTAGGGCCTCTTGCATGCTCCCTAAACTACGACGGATTTCTGGTCGAGCAATTCTTGCTTGGATCTATAAGTTGTTTGTTTGTTTGTTTGTTTATTTCTTCTTTAACCTGGGCACTCCTTCGAGTGTTCAATACAAATACCTCTATTCTCCTGAGGCCCAGGGATTTCACATAAAAACATCCGTTATTAATACAGTTCATTAAAGATGATCCAAAGACTATACTAGCCATATAACCTAAATATTACATTCCCTAATAATATACAATCAATATTAACAGAGTGCAATTAACAAATACAACAATATTGTATACAATTAATTTTACCTACAAATATTAAAAACGAGAGTACAGGATAGCCTCCCGGCTCAATTTAGATCAAAGATATTTATATAATTCAAGTGCACTTATATTCATAAGGATACAATAGGCAAAATCGAATTCTAAATCAGTTAAAACTTCAATACTAACACATAGTTTGGACATCTTATTATTAACAAAAAAATTTGTTAATACAAAACAATCCTGCTGTTAATTATTAACAATTTAAAAGGTTGTTTTTAAAAAAAAACTGCTATGGCTGTTTGGAAGAGGACTTTAATATCATTAGAAAGCGAATTCTACTAAGTAGCCCCCCTGAACAAAATGAACGTCTGCACCCTCAGTTTTGGTCTTAATAAGAGCAATATTGCCATGTGAACTACCCCTTGTATTTACCATGGTGGGGGGGTTTGTCCCTAACTAAGTAAAATAATTTGAATGTTTTCTGGCACAAAACAGCAAGACATAAACACATGAGCACAGATGTTCTTCTACGATCCTACAATAAATTCCGTTTTATAACTTTGTGACGTAAGAATGTTTGAGGGTCGCTAACATGAACTCTACGAATAGCCCCCCAGCACGATTTTGAAGTCTTTCCACCCTGCTTTGAAGAGTACCATTACAATTGCCCCAGATAACTCACAATACTTAGACGAGGAATCACGATGCGTTTCTATATTGTATTCAATGTGTCTGCTGACTCCACTCTCCCTGATCGGTAGCACAACCCATGAATTTGAGATCTTAACACCATATTATGTATTTGGGGTCCCAGCTCAGTTTGATCAATGGTGAGCCCAATCCTTGCAAGGTATTTACCTTATCAAGCTTCATCATTTAAAATAGACTGATATCTTTTGATTGATCAGTTTGGGCGGAACCGAATAGCAAAGATTTGTTCGTTTAAGCATTAAGGGTTATTTGTTTGGGGTTCCATCCCACGGAGATAACTTTTAATGTCAGCATTAGACGACCATTGTTCACATATAATCCCTAGATGAGAAAAAATATTTCTGTACATCAGCATATACGTTTATTTTTGTGCGAAAAAAAAAAAACATTTTGGCATACATGGGGAGATCATTATATATTGTAAAAATGAGGGTTCCTAAGATGACCTGAGGAACGCCACACCTCACACGCTCAAAACTTGAGATTGTATTGTTCACTTTTGTGGCTTCTTCCTATTACATAGATATGATCCAAACCATCGAACAAGGCATCCAGACCTCAACCCCCCATACATATTGAGTTTGTCACCGAAAGGAATGGCTAACGGTGTCGCAGGCTTTTTTTAACTACATAAAAATGCCCCCAACAATTTGACCCATCATATTCTGAGTGATAATTCAACCCTCACTATGTTGTGATGAGGTAGAGTGTTTAGGTCTAAGCCAAATTGGTTGGAGACAAGCAAATTATGCCACACAAAGAGAATATAATGGTTCTGACCAACCCTAAAATCTTCATGACCACAGAATAACTAGTTATAACTGATATTGGGCGGTAGTTGCTTACCCGCCTGAGCCCTCTTTAAAAAGATGTGTGACCACTATTTTTCCACTGTTGGGGAACCTGCCCAGTGGCTCAAGCTTTCAGATTGAATAAACTTGTTAGTGGCCGTGCAAGGGGGCCAGCCCCTGCTTTGATAAGGCGACTACTAACGCCATCTCAACAGTGGCCTTCCTCGAATCAAGTGATCGAGAAGTTTGAGACTTTGTCCACAATGTGCTGGAACTTAAATTTTTGAGCATCAAGATGGTTGCATTTTATGATTTATACTGGATGGTCCAACTTTTTGCAATTCTTCACCAACTGAGGAGAAATATTTGTTCATTGGCATTAGCATCTCTTGCTTTGTATTTACCATGCATTGCCGTTTTCATCCACATAGGAATATCAGTTTGACTTTTACCTGGTAAAATAGTTTTGAGAGTTTGCCACGACGACGTGGAATCCTTTATTTTTCATTATTGCTGCTGGCTATCGCTAGCCTTCCGCTTATTGCCGCAGGTGTTTAGTTTATTTCTCAATAGCTTGGATTTTTCCCAATCGGGCGCAATTGTTTTTTTTGTTTTTCGGCTCTCTCGCGCGCTTTCTGACTTTGGCGTCGCAAATCTAGTAATCATTGTGATCCCCCTTTGGCTGTGGTTTTGAGACCTTAATTTTTTATTGGAGCATATTTGTCGTCAACAGGCTACAGGCTAGAAAAGATTTAGGAAGTTATTCCAACCTTGATCGGGAGAATCGCGGCATATTAAACATCACCTCGACCCAGTCTATATGGCTAATCATTACAACGCACCCTCGTCCAATGAGATAGAGCGGCTTCAATAGTTTTAAGACTCGTTTGGTTCTAATTCCTTTTCTGCTTGTATATATAACGATGGTCACGAAGTACAACACACATCTCTTTTGACTACTTTAGCGCTGTTAGTCCAAATAGGGTCTATACAAGGAGAAGATTTTTATTGACACGAGTTTTTGGTTCCTGAATGAGTTTCCTTGCATTTTAAAGAACTCATTGCCTTTTCAGTTCTTTTCCAATCATAATATTTGTGTTGAATTGTCATGAATTGAAATCACCACACACAAATTATTTCGCGGGATTTTTATTACTTATTTAATGATTCAAAGTGGTGTAATGCCTTTTTTAAAGTTTCGCCGAAGTCATTTTCAATTTGTGATCTATACACAGCACCTATTAAAATTTAATGATACTATCTTGATTGCCTTTAGATGTTTAATTCCATGGTAATGGGGAATCCGATTGATATTGTTATCAGTTGGGCCTGGATGTGGGTGGACATCGCCACAGCGCAGTCAAATGACTTGAAATGTAAACAAGAATTATAGAGTAAATCTGACTGGGCTGTAACAAGTAACATTTGGCTGCTCCGTGGTTGAAAGACATGCTGGAGTGAGAAAGTCATTCAATGATAAGGTCCAGTACAAAGACGTAACAATCAATAAGATGATGAGCACATTGCTCATCTTGTTTAGCCCACCCAGGGCCTGTCAGTCAATATTGTTCAGTAGTGAAGATGTTATGATTCTAACCTCGGTGAAGCGTGGGCCAGGACTGTTCAGTCACCCCTGTAGAACAGTTCATGCTGGTCAGAATTTGGCCTACCTTACTGGTTATGTTGAACTGATCCAAGATTTTTTAGAATTACTGGCCAGCAGACTCCAGAAAATCCAAACTATTAATAAAAATGTTAAGATCATCTACCTCTTATGGCTAATAAATCCTATTCTGTGTTCACTGGGCGGGGCGCATTCACACAGTTACAGCCCAAGTCTGAGACGCCGCACTTCCCGCCAGGCAAGTGTCTGAATACTACGTTGAGTTGGGCAAAGACATCATGTGATAAGCCGGCAGGAAGCATTTAACACTGGTAGGGATCAAGCTTCTTGGCAGGGTTGATCTTACCCAGACAGGGCAAGACATTACTCTGCACATGAGTAAGCACAGGGCCAGTGCCGCGAGCTTAGGGTATGTGGGCGAGCACTCCAATCTTTATGCCAGTGAGGTTGTCAGATGTTATTGCGTGAAACATACTTTACTCTTCGTCTTCTGCTAGGGGTCTTGGTCTTATAGAGCGAGTGCGATCCAAAGGTATGGTAACTCTATAGGACAGGACTATCAAGTGTCCGGGGTGTTCCACACCAGGTTACTCCAAGGTTGGCTTCACTGTTGCGTAGATGGAAAGCACATAACTGTGTCTTGGATGGATTTGCACGTGGTGATTTTCCTCATAAGGAGCGCGTTCATCCAATGCTTTGGAGAGTCACTTGCGGAAAATGTGAAGTTGCATACTTGTGCGCTAATTCCTAGATTCGTTCTGTATAGATAAAACGACAGGTTCCTGCACTCCTAGGTTGTCGTTGGTACAGATGTTGAACAAGAGATGTGCGAGCCGCTCCCTGGGGTAGTCCATTCTTGTAGTCTATGCCAGCGGCTCTTCTTCGCTTCGAGTGAACAAAAAAACCTCCTGTTTGCAAGAAATCCTTGAAGAAACTCGTAACGGATGTCTTGGGGAATTCCAGAAATCGATATGGAAGTAGACAGGAGACGTTCAAAGAGCTTGGATGGGTAGACTGAGGAGTGATATTGGTCTATCGCACATAGCACTTGGGATTAGATGGATCTTCCCAGGCTTAGGAGTGCCATAACATGTGCTTTCTCCTGACCTTTGGGACCTGTGGAAATAAGGACAGCATTGTAGGAGCAAGAAGCCACCTTGCTACTGGACCGAAGTTTTCAGCTGCTCATTGAGATGTTGTCAAGGCTACTGCTTTTCCTGGCGTTAATTTTAGAATTAAGGTTTCCAGTTTATCCATGTTGAAGGGGTGAGTGAAACCAGGTCGCCATTTAACTCGTACGGTTAGTTGATTCTTCTTGGCTTCTTGCTGCACTTGCCATTAAAAGCAGTTGGGGGGCAACTTGGTTGGGTGTTACATTTGGTGTGTGGAGGTTCTGTGGATCCCCTCGGAGCTTACGGATGGTAGACCATGCTTTATTGCCGTTATGAGTCATATCGGTGGATTCATAAGGTGTGCCAGGTTGTGATCTTTTCCTGGGAGATCCTCTCGGACCACTCCTCTCTTTAGCAGTTGTTTAGCTGAGAAAGGATCAACTTCAAACATTGTGGTATCTCTTGATACTAGTATTCTTTAGCCTTGGAAGGCCTGGTGTGTATTATGTCCTACAGCTCTAGGTATGAATCTTTCTGGGCAGTCTTGTTCACTTAGTGGGCAAATTTGTCATAGGTATGGGGTTTTGGAAGCAAGCAATTCCTCTTCCGTTCTGATCCAGGTCATCAGTGAATTTTACCAGTCTGGCTTTCCTTTTAAAGCGCCGCTTACGGCAGGGTTGACTTGGATACCGATTGATCGATGTTGAGTTAGTAGGACAGGATCCAGAACACTTATACACAGGTGGTGAGTTATGTTTTACTAACAATAGCTTGCTGATCAGGGTGGTAACTCCTTTCAAACAGACACATAAAAATAAGATGGCAGCAGTTAGGGGTCGTGAGTGAAGGAGATGTAGATGTTAACTGTTTTACACCATTCTTCGACAGGCTTATCCCGTCTTTGTTGGTTTCATTGTAGCCCGTTGGGTACTATGGTTGTGAAGTCACCAATGAAAGAAAATGGGGTTTTGTTAGAATTCCCGAGATTTGAATTGAGGTGTTGAAATAAAATGATGGAGGTTTGTAGACTGCGTAACTATGACATAGATGAGCTCAAACGGTGCGGACATTGAGGTTGCTTCTTAACGGTGCCTGTTCATATAATACATTACTGTCGATGTGGTCTCTCGATGGTTAAGGCCATTCTGGTATGGTTGGTGATGACTATCAAGTTCCTATGTGGGTTTCCTGCAGGCAAAGGACGTCGCATTGGAGATTGTTGAACATGTCATCAATGATGTTTAGATAGTGCACGATTTAGGGGGGAAAAAAAATTGGCGATTGATTTTTGGATATCAATTCTCATTCCTCACTTTTGAAGGTAAAAAATCATCTGTCCGAACAAGGTCATCGAATTCAGGACTACTGGAATAACCTCTTCAGACTTTATTAATGGTACAAAATAATGAAATCCTTAAAAGTATTGTCATTACATGAAAAATACAGTAAGATTGATGATGTTATCATGCCATCAACATTTGACCTATTCTTTTTTATAAACGTCACAAAGGGTTTATCTTAATAATCGCAGAATAATAATCCCATAAACATGAGATTTTTAAATATTTTGACAAGGGACGTTTGAAAATGGCATCAGAGCATTTCCTCACAACATGATATAAAAAACAAAAATAAAAATGAAAGTTTCAAAATGTCGACAATAATTTTTAAAACCTCAAGCATTTCATCACAAAATAATACAATTCATAAATAAAATTTCAGAAGAGAAGATGATTTTGAAACCTCACCTATTCCTCACTTAATGAAAAATTGGAAAAATTTCAGACGATGATTTTTGAAATCTCACCTCATTTCCTCAACGTGATGAAAAATTGAACAAATTTCAGAAGATTGATTTTGAAAAACTACAACTCATTCTCACGTAATGAAAAA
>JAMKCH010012113.1:0-27641 GCA_023653785.1 Ophioderma brevispina | reverse complement strand
ACACTGCTGCATGCACACCCACGCACACCCACACCCACATGCTTGCAAACACATGTGCACATGTGAGTGGTATGGTGTATGTACTGTGCATGTGCACACACTCACATGTATGCACACACACATACAACACACACATACCATGGTCTAGGTTTTTTTTTCCCACCGAGTTCACCGTTCGGACTCCCTTCCAGTCGCCCAAAAGACACCCACTTCAAACCCATCTCACTGTAAAGCTCACATTTTACCTCAAAATTTGCTTTTTCCCCAAATATTTAATACATTCCAGGCCTGTGGAAATTGGTTTGAGGGTCAAGGATTAGGGAAATATTTGAAGAAATTCAAATTGGTTGTGTTTTGGTGTTCAAAGGCACTCAGCCCCAGGCAGTGCTACGCATGAATCAGGCCATATCCGCAGCATCTCCATACGCCTCTTAAAAAACCAATGCAATACCTGGCATGACTGATCAAATTATGCTTGTAAAATTTAAATGGATGAAATACATGCACCGTGGTTTCTGTGTTATACTTGATATTTGGGTGCCTGTAGAATGTTGTTAGTTCATACCAAATAACCAGAGAATTTTTTCTACAAGGCTAGGTAGAAAATCATAAGTTTTTTTATCAAAATGGGTGCATTTTCGCTCAGAACTTCCAAAGATTTTACAGGAAGTTGGAAAAACTAGTAGCTTCTGTTATACCAAAATTGGGACCATTCCCTGTAAAATCTGGGGTTCTAGAGACGAGGCTATTAGTGATCAGGCCACGGCCCTTTAACCAACGGAGGTCAAAATTCATCCGAGGTAAATTTTTGTCCGATTCCACCTCAAACTATGGTGAAAATAATTGAGACAAACATGTAAAAATAAAACAAATAGTCATCCAAGGTCCAAGGTCATCTGAGTTCAAATGTTTCATGCTTATGTCCCCTATTCACCAAAAGCAATAGCAAACCACGCATGCATTTTCAGGCTGTAGTAGTATTATTTTTTTTTTACGTACATGCCGTTGTTTTTCAAACAAAGGCATTTGAAAATATTAAGTGATCACTGGTACAAATGCAAGTAATCGATCAATAAGATGTAAAAGTGTAAACAAGTACCATTCTTTTTTTATTTGGCCTAAGGAAACGACCACTTCACTGGCTGTCTCAGACCTAAATCTAACGTCATTAACTGTAAACAATTTAGTTTTTAATTTCACTAGTGTATTACTGGTATCATGATGGCGATTGGTGTTTGGCTATATTCCCCCAAATAAAAAAAGGAAAAGAGAGAAAGGAATCGTATATGTAATATATTTACCAAAGGAATTACAAAAACCATTGGGCTGTTTATACCAGGCCAAAGTAATAATACTTGTATTTTTATTATTTTAATAATGCCTCTTGAGATATACAGTAGGAAAGGAAGAAGGCATCATAACAATTAATGCAAGGATTGTGGTGTTAAATGTATCCTTCATTTTGATGATTTTTGTCTTTCCCTGCGTTTCATTACATTTTGCAATTCACCTGTCTAGCGTGTTATTTTGGTAGATAATCAGATTACTTAAGACTACATCAAGACGTTCCTATATATGTATAGCTGGTACGCTACCTGCCAAAGAGTACAAATACCTCAATACAACAAATCACACACACACAATAATAAATGCCATTTTTTTCTTTCTCCTAAGCAATTCCTTCTGCCTTTCACTAATTTCGTAAAATTATGCCGAGTTTTTATTGAGTGGTGTTATTTTGGATGTTTTTCAAGTAATGCTTGTTTAGTGCGCATGGTCAAGGGCATGCAGTAGCAAGCTTGTTTAGAATTGTTGAGATAATTTCTTGCTATAAATTAGTTATTAGTTTGTAACTATGATTTATCATTTTTTGTGTATTTATTTAAGTTCTTTATTTTTGAAGACATATGCATTATGTACAAAAATGCCAGACATCAAAATATAGATGTTGTTCTGTATTTACTGAACTGTCATTTCTGGATACACATGATTATTGTGGTCTCAAATAGCATTATATCATTCTCAATCACCATGATGTTGTCCATCGTGCGTCATCAGCAGCATTGTCATCACAGCAAAGTACCATCATCGCGTCATCATCATCATCACTATCATCATCATTATCATCATGATAATCATTGGTTAAAACTGGTATTTGTCATCAATGTTATCACAATCATCATTAATTAGGCCCATCTAATCCGTTTCACTGTCAGTTTCAATCATCATTTTCATCATTTATTTGGCGTTGTCATTGGCATTAAAGCGCACTGGCACATTTTCAGAAAATATCAAATTCCTTCAATTTGCTCTCAATGGTAGTCTAGCTATTGGAAGAATAAAGTTAATTTTAACACTAACCAATAATACACCCAAAACTGATAGAGACATTAATAATAGCAAACGACATCCAGGTAATTGTAGTTCTTTTAGTTTGCTATACCTTTAATCAACAAATGTGTCCTATACAGAATATCATAGACCATACCATTGAATTAAACCAAAATGGTCACAGACTGGTCAAACAAGGTGCATGCCGGGAAATCAACTCAATTCCCTTACGAAAAATGCATGCATCAAAATTGCTTGCACAAGCTTGCCGTAAGCTTGCAGCAAGCTTGCGCGAGTTTGCAGCAAGCACATGCATACTTGCTAATGATTGCACAAGCATGCACAGGCAATACATTGCTTGCATGCAGCTTTTTCAAGCATGCAGGCACATTCGCAAGCATTGCAAACTTGCAAGCATTCACAAGTTGCAAGCAGCGCGCACATTTGCAAGCACACGACTTGCAAGCGTGCACATTCGCAATCAACCACACATTTTGCAAGCAAATTTTTTTGCTAAGCAGTCTACTGTATGCGTGCTTTCTTTCTTCGCAAACTTCTCTGCAAAGCCTTTTCACAAACATGAGCAACTTGCTAAGTTTGGACTTTGTTAATTTTGAATGCATGAATGTGCAGTGTTGTTTATCCTTGAAAGTAGAATTTAGAAGATGATGATGCTTCTATTATTCAAATTATCAATTATTTCGTTGTTCTAACATATATTTTGTAACATGGGCCTAGGTGAATAAATAGTAAATGCTTCATCTTATTAAAATTAAGCAAGTTGGCCTAGTCCTTGTTTTTTAATATCTTTACACTGAGGCTGCTGTGCGGAGGAGCAAAATAAAGCTTGACACTGAAGTTGACTACAACTTAGACTGGTATATGTGCGTACCACTTACAAGTCTGTTACTGACTACCTTCCTAGATGAACAATTCGCACATCCGCAAGCAATTCGATGGAAATTCAGCACACAAAAGCAGATCTGTAAACATTCAACGTATTCACCTATTTTCCATACAAGCTTCTCCTATGTGATTAACTACGGGCTACCTGTACCAAGTCTCCTTTCCATCTGTGTATTTTTTCAATCACTGTCGTATGATTAAGGTCCTTATACATCTGTGGTAAGAGACTGCTTGCTAGTGTTTTGTCGGAGTTAGCCATCAGAGACAGTCTTGTCTTACTTTGAATGACGGTTGATGATTTTGCAGTGATTGCAGAAAATGGCACTGAAATGACTGAAGTGTCCTAAAAGTTGTTCCAGCTAGTAGTAAACATGTCACCTGACAACAGCCAAAGGCATGAAGGTTTTCAGTTAGGGCAGTAACCTGGACACGGGTTCTACAGCACAGATTCGCGATAGTCTGGTCTCGAGTGATTCGCCTCATTTTCATGATATATGACATGCACGGTAATGGTAATAACACCACATCATAGGATTTTTTTGCCATGGCATTATTGGGCTTTCCAAGCTATCGTAATCGTACTGTATAACCTAGACTCATGTGGGTATGAATTTCGTATTCTGCACCACAATCCTTCACAGGCATGCTGTGCAAAACACTGATGCTGTTTTATTCCGTTGAGCATGTTGAGGCTGCCGAATCCTATGGTGGTGGCACACTAATCAAAATTCTTTAAGTAGTAGGTGAGACGATAACTACTAAAGAAAGTAGGACTGCACTGGCCATGACTGGGGCTGTATCTCTATATCATTTTTTTTAAATGAAATGTGTATTTGTTGTTTTCTATGTGTTACAACTTGCCAGCATTTAATCCATGAAGCCATCAGGCCATGCATGATGAGGCCTGCATATGACGTCACGTGATTTGGCCCTGTATACTACACTAGTTATGGCAATTATTTCTTTTTTCTGCGCTAGCCTTGCATGAGCTAGTGCTTCAAGCTTAATCGTACGTGCCAGGTCAGAAACTGTTAAAAATGGACGCGACCATAACACCTTTATACGCCCTGCCCATGTCAATTTTAGTATAACATGTACTCCCGTCGAGGTTGACAGTTAAACATTAATGCACAATGATTCCCACCTTATGTATTTTTGAATTCTTGGGACTGAAATCCAGAGTTTTTGGGCCGGAGTCCAAAAAAACTTGGGACTCCGCCTCGTTCTCTGACACAAATCAGTTCAAGGTACCCGTAAGCGGTATCCATTAATAATTTGAATATCCAAAGGGTAAAACCAAGAAGGACTAGCTCCTAGCCCCGACTCGGTGGAAAAATTGAACCTTTGAATGCAATGAACAAATATGCACGGTTGACAGCTATTCGTGTGCGAAGTACATTTCGGATAGCAAAAACTCAGTAACAATATGGTGTGGGGTTTGAATAGCAAATACAAGTACAACACTGGCACATTTACCTCCCGCTGCCACTTATCAGCAATCCATTTTTGTGATCTCCTGAGATAATTATACTGCGTTTGTAAAACCCGGAATCGCCTAAATCGCCTTCTTCGCTTAATTCTCCCTGTGGTATGTTTGTATTACAGAATATTTTGGTTGAACTTGTGGAACCAACAATTACCAAAAAACAATCATATTTGAAATACAAAAATTTTGGGTAGGTTTGTTCCGACAAATTCAGGTGAACTTTGTGACTTACACAGAGCAAAAATATCGTGACTATTTGATCAAACAACGATGCTCCTAACTTTCATTTCCCGTGGCAAGAAATCCAATCACTAGTCCTCTCGGTCCCTAGTCTGCCGGCATAAATCCTACACTCGGACGATTGCAAGCGACTGCAAATGCGTTAACTCATTCAATTAGCTTGTCTCCCTTTAAAGACACTATCAGTGGGATTTGCAAATCCGCAAATCGAAAAAATCATCAAAAATCAGATTTTAGCATGTACGTAACAGTACAGGTATCCTAACATCCCTGCAATGATAGAACGCAGAGCAACCTAATTAAGGACGAATTCGAGATTTTTAGTCGATTACTGTCCGAAAACGACACTTACTACAACAGTAATTGAATGGAGAATCGTAATCTTTGAACCTGCTGGCTGCTGCCGTTTTCTCTCTGCCGTTTTCTTCCTTTCTTTCAAACTCTACACGGAAAGGTACTTAGGAGAATTCTACAGACTTATCCTTCACTTTAAAGCTATTCCTGCAAAGTTCAAATCTTTTCATCAAATCACTGATAGTGTCTTTACTCAGCAAAAGTTTTATGACTGGCCAGGATGAATGGGCGGTGGAGGCTAATGATTAGCTATCACCGTTGTACAAAATGGCGGGCAGTTTCGGGAGATAGGAGATTTTAGACAGCTTGTCAACGTTTTTCATAGAGCCTGTCGTCCTCATACCAACATACCGTTCGCACTCAATGTACTGGGCTTGAGGTAGGGGGTCAAGACGTCACGGGTGTAGCCAAAAAAAACATTCCAGCATGTTAGTTAGGGCCAAATGTATATTTTTCAGGGTGACAGTTGGTGATGACTGAGGTGAGTGCCGGGGCTGATCAGATTCAGTGGGAGATCATCGTACTAGCTACAACTAAGCCTAGATTTTCGGTCTCATTAAAAGTCTGATCTCTCCGCCTATCTTTTGTCCTTTTGTTTGATTTTAGTAGATTGGGGCCGAATAACACTTCTATAAGAAACTAATACACCCACGCGTTCCCCACACATATTGTCAGTCCCTGTGCAGTATCCATATTCAGCATTACACAGTGATCTTGCGTGTATCGGAGGATTAGTTTACTGACCAGGAGTCCTGTTTTTCGCTCCAGTGGTAGAAATTTCGCAGCATCCGATGGCGGGTAGGGAGAATTAAGCGCAGTAGGCGATTTCCGTGTTTTACAAACGGCGGTAATTATATGATTGGATTAGATTTGTGGGATACAGAGTGTAAAGATTATTTGTATTACTGTACCACCACCCTATGATTTGGCAGCCTCAGCGGAATAAACTATGTTGGAAGGATGTGGTATTGATTACTATTCTTCCCATTTTATTTATTTTTTTTGGGGGGGGGCGGCCTTTTTGAGGGGAAAAATTCACAGCTGGCAGTTTCCGCATCTGATTTCCGGGTATACTAATATTTTCTCTCAATTTCCGTGTCCAAGTCACAACCGTAAACGCACGCCAATCACGCCTCAGCATACATGTACTGTATCAACAAGTTGACAACAACTACTAATTTTAAATCAATCATGGATGCATGTTATGATCCAAACCCGGCGCGTAATATCGTACACTGCAGCCACACGATAGGAAAAGGAGAAAAAAACTCGGCCTGGACAGATTATCAAGCTGGGACTTGCCAGCAGTGTGAGTAATGCCCTAGCCAAGCAAATCATTCGGCTGACTTTTTTTTGCCGATGAGTGCAGCTCAACCCATATCTTTTGGACTTGCGAAATAAGATTTTTTTTCATTTGTCAGACTTAACCCTAAGAACGTCTTAACCCCCCCCCCCCCCAAAAAAAATGCGGATGGTCAATAGAAGGCACGCAAGTGTCTCCTGACGTCAGAGTTCGTGATAATCATCTTGCTTTTCCGTTGCCTTGGGGCCGCTGGAAATGGCAGAAAACGCTTTAGTCCCTCAACTGCAATAGGCAGAAATAGGTCTCCTGCGACAAGCGGTCAAAGTCAATCAAAAGCAATGACCTACAATTGTACTCTCTACAGAAAACCTGCAGGACATTGGGAAGGTAGTGCATGGCGGGGTACAAGATGTAGACCGGACCTTCGTGTTATGTGCGTGGACGTCTAAAAGTCAATGGACAGCAATTGATTTTGGGCGATCTCAGGGGAAAGCGGCTGAAGGCACGGAAGCAATGGGTGTTCTGACAGTAAAGCAGCCGAGATGCAATTAGAATCATTGCAGGTAAATAAATAGTTCTTGACATCCGATATGCAATTACAATCAATAGCAACTTTGTAGCTTTAGCTTTCAATGACTCTCAATGGTTTAGGGTTTAAACGCGCTTCTTTTCACGCATGCAATGGAGAAAAATTAAATTCGGCGCCTGGTCTTAAATGGTAATTTTAACCCTGTACACTTCATGCACTCCCATCAACCAATATTACGCTTGCAAGTAAATAGCAACATTTGGGCTCTAGACATACAACCGGTCGGCAGTAAGCTAAACGCGTGCTGCTAATTGCCGATGGTTTGTGCCCTCTACCCTTTAGCAAAAATTCCACAAAAAAATGTCTGACTGGCAGTTAAAAGCAATGGTCTCTCAAGGGGTAAACGTCCCAGAAGAACTAGCAGCGATTGACTTTTGGACAATTCTCCTGAGGGGAAAGCGGCCCACTGGCAAGGCATAAAGCAGCTTTGGTTTTTCTGAAGGTAGACTTCAGGTTTGCAATACTCACCGGCTGGTATTAGCAGTATTATTTTTCAGGATCTCCTGATGGAAACGCCCGTCTACTGTAGTCTAAACCAGCAAAAATCAGCCATTAAAAGATCACAATTGCTGCTAATTGCCTTTCAGATGTGTAAAAAGTTAAATGAGGGTCCCCCGGTACTAATGGGAAGTCGGCGGAGAATATTTGTTAAAAATTTGTTTGTGTTTTAAAATTTTTGTATTTGATGGGGTATATGTGCATGTGCACATACAAAAGTACACAATTAATGTAGGCCTATGAGGTGACATGAAAATAATTAAATACCCTATTATGGCTGACAACAATTTCATCATGGACCTTGCAAACACATACTGTGATACTGTTCAAACTCTGTGGGAAACTGTGTACCAGTATTTTTACACCCATCAATACAGGATTGAGTTGTGACATACATGTTAGTGTATGTGTTCCTATCATTATCAATTAATTTTAGTGTTATGTGTTAATTGCAAGGCCATGTCAAAGTAGTGCTCTCCTAAAAGCTGTAATTCCAAAGTAAGGAGTATTCACTGGAGGAGAGGTAAATAATATTTACCCTGCACATGCAATGTACGTCACTAAAAAATGATCTTTCACGAGGCCTACAAATGACTCTGCATCATGCACTTATGAAAAGCTGCATCGGGAGTGATCAAATGTACTTCAGGAGAGAGGGATCGATCACTCTCACCCCCACGCCTTAAAAGACAATTTGATGTCTGTTTTGAAACAATGAGTTGTTCACCTAATTTAACCACCCCCCAAATACTAATTTTATTTTGTATTGCTCCATTTTGGGTGTCTTATAAACCCTTCACAATTCACACGGTATGAATTCTAATGCAAACATTTCCTTTGGGTAATTGGTTTCCATATGAAGGGTTCCAGCGCCCTGTACGCATCAATCTGCGCACACTACATTTCATGCACGTGCATACTTGCTGCAAGCAACTTGCATGTTGTACTGCAAGCCTGTGCATGCTCGTAATACTCAAATTGTACTAGCTTGTCAAGCAAGCTTGTCGCATGCTTGCACCATTTGCAAGCGTGCGTATACATGCTTGCACCATTTGCAAGCGTATACATGCTTGCACCATTTTGCAAGCGTGCGCATGCTTGGCACCACTTGCAAGCGTGCGCATGCGCGTATGTTCCAAATCTACTAGCCGCAACGAGCTTGCGAAGCCTGATACCGCAAGCCCCTGCCCGCGCAATCCTGCAAACAACCCTGCGCGCATCCGCAATCACCCGGCGCGCAATCCTGCAAGCACCCTGCGCGCAATCCTTCAAGCACCCTGCGCGCAATCTTGCAAGCTTGCGCATGCGCGTAATGTTCCAAATACTACCTTGCGCAAGCTTTTAAATTTGCTTGCTGCAAGCAGCTGCAAGCTTTTTGTGTCAAGCAATGGCGCAAGCTTGTGCATGCTTGCAATGTTGCTTGCCCTTTTCGTAAGGGAAATGTTGTTTGATGTGTTTTCACTCATTTCCGCGTCGTCTGCTGAAATTATGTCGCCCGGCTGCGACATTATTATAAAATCGTTTGATTTACCCGTAAGCGCCCGATTTGGGCTTTTTTTGTTTTATAATTTCAGATGAGGGCTATTGTATATACATGCTTTACAATCATGCAAAAAATATCCATTTTGAAAATTTTTTGAGGGTGCACTATTTTTCAAAGGTGCCAGTGTCTTTTTAATACTAAAAGCCATTTTAAATTTTTCAAAAAACTCAAAAAATAAAAAACATTTTTATCATAATTTCCTACATTAATAACTCTTAACAACCATCCCCAGCAACCATCAGTCTCGTAATTATCACTGTCCAAGACTTCCCCGTGCATTTCCCCACACATTACCATCACCCCAACACATTACATCCACCATCGTCCACATCATCAATGCTCCATGTTGCCACCTTCAAATTGACAAGTCAAAAGGCAAACCACACCCACAAGACAAAGCAGAAGACAAATTGACTTGCACCTAGTAATTTGAAATACAACTGATCAATCCTTACCACATCATCCGGCCGCAAACATGGAACTCTATTGGACGAATATCCCATCTCTTTTTTCCATGAGTACTCTTTTTCCTGGAAGCCTTCGAGAGCCACCGACATTAACTAAAACCTGATTGAACTTAATCAAGATATGTGGATCTTGACGTGAAAGGGGGGGAAAGAATTACTGTGAATTTTGATTCGATACAATGACAACAGACACACATTTACAAAGACATGCTCTTATATATTCAGTGAGAGGGTTAGCAGCAGGTGTTGTGGGAAATGACGGTGCAAAGACTTGTTAAGAGGTAGATAGAGGTTTCAGTTTTTCAACTGAGGAGGGTTTTTTTAATCTTACGAAGGTAAATCAGTGCAAATTCTACTTTTTACATTCTGATTTTGACAAGGTCAAATTGACTTGGTCTGAGTCAACGAGTGCGATATTTGACATTTAACCAGATCAGATTTGACCCTAGTTGGACAGGAATATGGTTCAGATTTGACTAGTCTAGATTTATGTGAGAAATCAGAATCCAAGGAATTTTGTTCAGAACTATTGAGGAGTGTATAAATATGAATTTGATCAATTATGGAAATGAAATTACAGATTTGCAAATTTTCTAATAAGAAACAGGTTCAAGTGAACTCGGTGAGGTAATCACTTTCATTCCAATCCATGCATTTGCATGTAATATTGTGTCTCGCATCGTTACGCCATAACATAGTAAGCTGATAAGCCCATCTCATTGGCCTCTGAGACACTTTGGATGGTCAGTAGTGATGACTTGTTAAGATTGCTTACTCCTGCGGTTTATATCTTTCTAATTTGCCTTCTTTTTGCTATTGGACAAAGGGTGGACAAACAAACCATTAGTCATGGTTAAGCCACTTAAGTATTTCTCATTGGGTTGAGCCTCGTGAAAGAAATCAGCAAGCTATATGGAATTAAAGACAATAAATCCATTAAAATTAAAATACGGTGGAGTCTCAATGCATAACCAAAGGATTGAACTGTATTGCCTAGGCCGTTCACACACGTCAAGAGGTTTTAATTTTAATTTTGCATACTAACACTCTAACTGGTTTTGTTATGTGGCCAGTGGTAGTTCTTTCTTTAGGAACGGTAAGGGTTAGTCATGAGTAGTCATGAGGCCTGGAGTTCGATCCCCGGCTGGGTTAAGATTTTTTGCCCTCCTGTTATTATATGCGACTTGAAGCTTGATAGGCCTTATTGCACACTTATCATTTCAGCTAGTGCATATAAAATAGGCATCCTTCTAGGGAGGTGTTTTTTATAAGGATGTACTATCTGACACATCTTTTTCTGACACACATTAATTTGGAAACCCTTCATGAATAAACCAGCATATGTTTATTCCATTAAGGTTCCTAAAAATTCATAGTGTGTCAGAAAAAAAGTGGTCAGATGGGTCAAAACACCCCTTATAGGATTATTAATGGGATTTCCAACCAAGCCAAAAAAGGGGCTATAGCATGGGGAATTCAAATCGTTCATTGTGTAGCAGGTGTCCTGTGCCTTTGATTTTTTGGACCTATGCTGGGGAAAGGGGAAAAGGGGAGTTTCCATAACCGGACCCATCTGACACACTTTTCAGACACACTTATGAATTTAGGAAAACTAACAGGAATAAAAAAATCATCTGAAAAAAAAAAGTACTCCAAAAATGAAAAAAAATAAAAAAAATGTGTGTCAGATGGGTCGGGTTACAGGAAACTTCCGGGCCCAAAACTTATTACGACCGGGCACTTCTACAGCAAATTGTTCCTTTAAATGTATATGAAAGTCTGCATACCCCAGGAGACATGTACTTCTCTGACAGCGAACCGCAATGGTGTGTCTTTCTCACTACCCTTATTTATAAAATCAATCCAAAGCCACAATATCTTCGGCGTCATTCTTAGATTGTAAACAATAAGTCATGTGTCTGGTATTTTATGACTGATCTCTTCACTTGTGTGTTTTTCTTTACTTTTCGGACACACTTATGAATTCGGAACCTTAAAGGAACAAACATGTGCTTTATTCCGTGAAGTTTCCAAATTCATGTGTGTCAGAAAAAGTGAGTCAGATGGTTCATGTTACGGAAACTCCCACGGCAAAAAAAAAAAAAAACCTATTACGAGGCACTTCTACAGCAAATTGTTCCTTTAAATGTATATGAAAGTCTGCATACCCACAGGAATGTACTTCTCCTGACAGAGAACCACAATTGGTTTGTCTTTCTCAATACCTATTTATACAATCCATCACAACCACAATATCTGGTTTCTATTCTTAGATTGTAAACAATAAGACATGTGTCATGGTATTGACTTGACTTTACCTGTGTGTTTTTTTAAACAATACAAGAGAAGCAATCAATATAATAGGCTATGTTGAGTGATATGTTTTGTGTGGCTTATTGTGAGCAAGAAAGTCCATGTGAATGTTTGACTTTTTCTGTTTTTCTCTTGTTGTTTTCTAAATAATTTTATTAACACAAGTTTTGTCTTGAACATTGTGGTTATTATTTGGATGGTAAATAAATATTTTTATGACGTGCAATGCCAAAGACATTTGAACCCTTAACTCGAAACCCTAACGCCTAACATGAATCGTCATAAGGTGAATATAACCCCCCCCCCACCCACCAAGGATTGGCCAAATAATATCTTTGCCAGGAATGCATAACACCAGGGAGCACTTTCAAGGGCTCTTATAATTGTTTCTAGGATTGCAAAATGTTGAAGTTACCCTCATAAGGATCCATATAAACCCTCTCTAGATTTTTTTCTCTCAGGTAAATATTTCTACCCACATTTAACGGAGTGGATCCGTGAAAAAAATTTGGCCTTAGTTTCCCTGACGACGTTTCATAAAGTCCCAAGGATGCATAGCTATTTATTCCGTCAAGTCAACGCTACTGCCAACAATCATACGCGCTTGATGTAATCAAGTGTAATACCTCATTGGCATCCTTGGGACGTCTATATGAATGTTTTACGAGTTTCTAATGTCGCCAAAATTGCTTTAGTTGTTAAAACAAAAGGCTAAAACTTTATAAGAAAAAATTGGATAAATTGGGTGTAGTGCAGTGTGTGGACGGCTGCCTTTATATATAAGTCCCATTTTTTAAATATTTAAGATTCTTTTTTTATCCTCCAGCCATATAATAAAATACTTAATGTACATTTTATGTTGTGGTGTTTGTGCGATTTTCAAATAATATTTTTTAGCCTATTGCACCTGTCGCGCTGACAAGATCCTGCGAATCTTAAATGGATTGAAAAAAAGGTACTTACATTATGTAATCATCAGTTCCCTGGATGCTAAAAGCAGGTCAGTGTGGAAGGGTAATCAACGGGGCTATTGGCATTAATATTGCAATTTGTACAAAGCTAAATGTGGTACAAAATTGCCTTTCATGGCGAAAATGAGCATGGAACTGATGCAAAATAGAAGTGTGGAAGTGTGAGATCGAAGTGTGCTTTGTATCATCATAAATGATAACGACAGTTGTTTGTGCTCATTCTTTTAGTTTCAAATTGAATTTTGTAGGTGATAAAAATTACACATTATGTCAGAGGTGGGAAAACTAATAAACTATCTTTCTTTTCCTGGTGGGTTTCGCCCCTACCGTTTTTAGAGAAAGGAATGTATGGCAACGAAGATGGATCAGTGCCGGCAACATTTCAGATCCTGTATATGATCGGCTTGGAAACCGGAATCCAACACAGGGAGCAGATCTGGCGGGTGGGTTGGAGAGGGGATCAGGTAGGGTGACTTAAAAGGTTCATTCTGGAATAAAAATCAATATTCTGAAAATTTTTTGATACCCCTGGCTTGAAAATCGTAGGGGAAAGCAGGCCGCGACAAAGGGAAGTAAAATTTGGGTAGTCGTGCGTCCAAATATCAGCTAATGGTTATATGGTTTCTGACTTTACTCCTAAACAATACTATATTAGACCATATTCCTTTACAAGTTTTATTTGACCGTTTCATGAATAAAGGAACGACAAAAATGAAGAATAATCTTACCAAACACGTCGGACAGACCAGCTGGGAATGAGTCCGTTACAACCAATGAACTTGCTGTACCGCGGGGAAAAAGGAAGATTAAAAAACGTTCCGGGAAATTCCCCAAGCCAGTCTAACTTTCAACTATATTGATATTTCATGACTTTTAAGGCTCATGCTACAGGTAATTCACACCAAGTGAATTTCTGATCAATACCGGTTAAGATTTAAACTGAGTCTAAATCATGCGTTCCATGCCGCCAGTCGGAGTTCGCCGTCGCCCTTTTGTACAATTTTCATAGCAAAAAATGACGTATTGTAGAATAAAAACGCCTGAGAAATATTTAGACTTCAAAAATTCTATGTAAATTATGAAATGATTTTTAAAAAATACTTCAGAGCGCTTCTGACTTATTTACTGTTGTTTTTTTTGTTTACTTGCAATTAACATAATAATGCGCTGGGTTCAACTGTGTTGTTGGTTTGATCCCTTTAATCATGGGGCGAGGTAATTGCTTTATAAAATACTGATACAGGAAAGAACACAAAAGCGCTATATACGATTGTCGAGACAGGTCAGGCCATGCAATCATGATCGGACACGCTTGTGGAAATTTTGTATAATTATGCGTCCTTGTTAAAGAGGATCTGGGAGGGCCGAATTATAGGTAAAGCGACCTTTTTTGTGATCACTGCATCGATTGATTTCAATTCTGTAACTGGGCTGGGTTGTCTTCCAGGACCCTTTCGTTTAGGTGGTGGGACCTACTTACGTGGATAGATCGGAAATTTTTCAGTGCTTACTTGGCGCGGGGAGGAAATACCAATTTATAAGTGCGAGAAAAATGCGGAATGCCAAAATTGTGTGTGAAAAGCCGGTTTTCTAAAACGCCGATCCCCCGGAACCTTAGGAAGCAATTGGAAGGTGAAGAATCCATTTATGTTGGAAGCTGTCCGGCGGGGGGAAATCTATTCTGGCTATTAACAGGGAAATTTAAATTTTGTCCAGCCACTGGCCAGAGCAAACATCTGTCGCAATCCTTTTTTTTTCTACAACTGTGATTTATCTGAAAATTTAATAACGTAAAAATGCCATGACCTCTGACCTAGTTTTGCGCACATGCTTGCACGTGTTTTGCTACATTGTTGCCTCTAATAGGAATTTAATTCAGTTGTGTATGGTGCTATTACCTCATGTTTAACACTAATAGCAGTAGCGTCACTTATTTCCCGCTGAGAATGCGCTGGTGGGTAATTTTCGGGCATGTTCTTCACTGTTTCGGGCAAGCAGTTTTCTATATGAGGTGCCCGATGGCAAGCGGAAAAATATAATTTCGCGCCTGGGGTTAAGGTGCGGTAAGGGTTTCCTTCATAGACCAAGGTCAAGCGTCATCGAGGTCTGGGTTGTATGTGTGTCTAGTTGGGTCAGGTTTTTGTTTTTAGGTCTTCTTCGAAAAAGGTGAAGTCCAATTTAAAACCAGGACTTGGGGTTAAGTGCAATAGGGAGTCCTTCTATGTAAAATGATGTAAAGGCTGGGACCTAGGTATGTTCCACATTGCCATCTTGCCAGGGGGAGATCCAAGTTTACTTGGCAGTATTTTTCATAAAAGTATGCATGTAAAAAAACCATATAAGTAAAATAAAATCTCTTGATTTATGATGTGATGATAGTGCCTTTAAACCAGCAGGAAGAGATATCTGAAAATTACAACTTTACCAAATTTCAAACGACTCTGACGCACAAGCTTCCATGATTTCCCTAAATGATGACCACACGTGACAACCCGAGTTGCCAAAAATAATTGCCAAAATCGCGGGTTAAATGGGGTCGGAAAGTAAGTCGCGGGCAAACCACCAGAAGGTCCTATAGGCAAACCTATTGAAAAATGGGGCAAAGAAATCACGTTAAAAAAAATTGGGCGTTGCGGGAAGCCTTCCGAAGTTGCCCAATTGGGTTACCAAATCGCGGGTTTGGCAACAATGGCGACAAAAGACAGGGGTGCATGGTACTTGATGGACAGGGCAACAGGACTTTGAATCCCATGCCCATGGTATATCGGCAAAAATTTTCTCTCTGAATGAATTTACAAAAAAAATGGTCATAAAGACCCTGCCTAGAAACTGCAAATAAATTCTGGTTATGGCTAGATTCTCACAATACAATGTGAAATTTCAGTTCACAAAAAATTTGCGTACAAAATTGCCATAGAGGAGCAGTTGTTTTCTCCACAAGGAGGTGTGGATAATGTAATTGTGAACAGTTGTTTGACCCCATTGCAAAATTGTCTCTTTTATTGTTAGAGCAATTTATGCAATGGTGACACAATTTTGACAACTGATATCAATAGGGACATGTAAGAGCTATTACCTACCCCAAATCAGATAAATCCATTGCAGAATCTTGCCAATAGTCTTACAAAGGTCATAATTGGTCTGTTTTTTATAGCGCCCTCTATAGGCCTAGTTCCAGGGCTGGAAAAAATGCAAATTTCACGGGTACACAATCCAAATTTCCATATAAAAACACAAATTTCCTTCAAATAGGAAAATTTCCCTGGAACCAGGTTCCCAATTCCGCACTTTTTCCAGGCTTGCTAGTTCCCATAGAAAGACATGACAAAACTTAGATTTGTTTGCAAAATCATATATTTGTCTGCAATTAACATTTATCACATTTACACAGGATGTAGTTAGTGGAAAAATACAGCAAATTGTTTTAAAAATTGTGTCACATTTATGTGTTATTCTCGTTTTGTCATACTAAATGAGACTTTCAAAAGCCGGGTGTTATCTAGAAAATATAGAATCGCCGATGCAAAAACACCAAATACATTTTAAAATTAGAGTTTTTTGTACCGTGTGTGACCAAATTTGATCTTGGAATGGTACAATTACACTTAAAATCAAATTACCTGAAATTGTGTAGGATAGACTTGCTGCAGTCATTTCAGTATTATTGTATAATGATTTTCATCACACATCCCTAATCAAGTAAGGCAATTGTCCCCCCCATTTCAATCCGCCATTGGGGTCCCGCGAGTAGCGGGGACTTAGCGGGAATGTACATTTGTTTCGTGACACCCCGCCTTGTCTCCGTGAAGTAGCGCAAACTCCCGGTAGCCGGGCTTAACATTTTTGTACAGCCCCGCTATGTCCTGGCCCCTCCAGCCGGGCTCTCGGTGTGGACACTCCCAGTATATTCTGGGCCAATGGGGGCGGGGACTGCATTAAAACTCTGTACAATCCCGGCTCCGTCACAGGCTATGCGACAACCGGTCTAGCTATATAAAAATCATACACATTTTGGATCGCGGAGTGTCAGAAACCGAGCGAAATTTTCACCAATCGGAAGTTATGTTTGAGAAAAAAAACCCGAACAAGGTTTGTTTAAGCTTGCAATGGATCCGAGAAAATGGAAAATTTTAATGGGAAGAACACTTGCCAAACAAAGTTAGGAAATGCGCTTACATTTGAAATTTTGATTTTATATCGGAAAACATGCGCAGTTCGAGAAGTATTTGAGCTAACAGAATGTATTCATGAGCATTTATTTGTTTCCATAGCGATTCATATTTTCATTTATATTAAAACTGCCTGAGTTTTATGCAATGATATTTCTGGCATTTAGCAAGAAATATCAAATAGCTTTCACTTCCTACGGTGATTTTATGAATTATGAATCCGACAAACTCTAGTATTTTTTTTTTTTTGATTCCTGATGATTAGGTGAATATTAATTTTTTTAACATTTCCCTGGCTTTTGATTAGGTGATATCTGGACCGTGCGACGACGTGAGATGTGCTCACTTGTATAGTTGCTTTTAACGAATGGAAGGAGATCGGGCTGCAATGGTAGCTATATAAAATAGTGATATACTACAGATTTGACGAGCGATACTGCTCACTGATACCCTGGTTTTATATGGTGTAACACATGCGTTAAAGTCCCCGTTTAGGTCCGGAGAGCCGGGGAAAAACTTGTTTGAACCGTCCCGGCTAAGTCCCAGCTGTCATCAATGATTGTCCGGAGGGCGGGGACAAGCTAACGTACATTCCCGGCGAAGTACCGGCTAACATCCCGGCTTGCGGAGCAAGACTTTTTGTACATGCCCGCTAGGCTCCGGCATAATACCCCGCTATGTCCCGGACCCCCAGGGCCGGGAGTGAATTGAAATTGACAAGTGCATTAAACTATGGACAATTTTTCAGTCATGTTTCAAAATACTAGTGAGCACAGTATTGGTCATAGGTCATCCACATACATCTACTGGCAATGTCAACTAATTGGCTTGATATAGGTCCCATGGTCCGATTTAGTATGGATTTCTCTATCGGCGTGCCTCAATAGACTATTATCTGATTGATATTTCCCCGGGGGGGCCACTTGTATTCAAGGTGGATTGATGCGTGGACTTCAAAACTGGACACCCTAAACACATATTTTCACAACTAAACAAACAAGCTAAACATACCCTAAACAAGCTTTTATGGTTTTATGATTACCTAAAAAGTATGTAGTGTATTGAATCGTAAATAGGCCTATACCCTTTATTATCTTGCTTGCTTTACTTCCAAGTTCCGCTACATATTTTGGATGATTTGATCCTGCGTAATGAGATTAAAAGGGGACAATTCAGGGTTAAGGAAAAAAAACATACTTTTTTCCATATTTTGCTGTTTTTGACACCTAAACGATGTACGCGAGTACCATCGCCTGTTGGAAAAAAGGACCCCTTTATGGTTTTCTTGTTCCGCATCAATCACCTGTGAAGACAAGTGCCCCCCCGGGATATTTTTCAAATTGTTCTTTAACATAAAAGATTCATGGCTTAAACCATTTCAGACTTAAGAAAGCATTTGCCAAAATTAAAAACAATAGGAGACGTAACAAGATAAAATTCCCATAGAGGTGCGAGGGAAACACTTTTTTTTTTTTTGTTAAAAAAAAAAAAGGGGGGTATGGGGGAATTCCATAAAAAAATGAGTACTCAATGGCTTGTAGAGTGTTAATCTACAAAAAAATGCTTTTTATTCGATCGCAATCGGACATTCTGGTTCCCGAGATATGGTGATCAAAGGGAAGCAGGGTACGCGAAATTTGCAAAATCGCATAGTTCTCCTATACTTTATCATGTGAAAAATTTAAATGGGTTATATTTAAGATATTTTAAAAAAAGATATTATTTATACGCCAATTAACGCATTTATTTTGGCTAAGTCGAAGTAAATACATACTCATATTTTTTGTCCCTAATTTAAAAGTAATTAACTGTACTGGGTAAGTGATTTTTAAGGTATTTATGTTTTTCACCCTGACGATATTTAAGAAAAATTATTTCAAAACAATTAATAACAGGACAATGGATGCACGATTTCGATGATTCTTTAAGTAATTAATTATGATAAATTCAGTATCAAATGAAAATTTTTTTAACCAAAAAATCCAATTTTCAATCAAAAGCCGCCCTCATTTGTCTAAAATGCTTGGAGGGTCTAAACTGGTTTCGTTAAAATCGCAAAAAACCAAAACGAAACCGAACGTAACTAGAAAACGATTACATGCTATGCACATGAAATTTGGCACACATTTCAGCAAACATAGGGCTAGTGAACCATGAAGCCCGATTTCAAAATGTGTTCCAAATTTCAAATACGACATGAAATCATGTGATTGGTCGATGCCGGTTGCCATGGCAACAGTATAAAAATCCGGTTCATGGTTTCACTGCGCTATCTTATCCCATGCACATGCCACCCAAGTTGCGTCCCAGTAAGGTGTTTAGTTATTTAGACATCCTTTAGTGTTTAACCAAACAGAGGCCTTACGTGGTTACCATGGCAACCAGAGCAAAAATTGACATGAATTTTAACTTTGTGGAATGGGATACAATATGATATGTAGCATGTATATACCATTATTTGGAAAATTAAGAAAAATCACTTCAATTTCACGGCTTCAGACCCCATACCCTCCCTTAAATAAATATCCAAGTGCCTTGCATAGAAGGCAAGGCCTTATCCTGTCAGCAAACTGTGGTCCCCAGATGCTTGCCTATCACGTCCGCAACTTGTGTCCCAGAAACGCATCTTTTAGGACGCATTAGGGCAGCTATTAACTATTTCCTATTTCATCCAATGACTCTGATGGTTTTTGTAGCCTTTATCAAGGCTTTGATTATTTATTCAATTTGTGTGAGTCCGCCCTATCTGGATCGCTCAAAGCCTGTCGTTAATCAAAGCCTTTTCGCACATATTCCTTTTCTTTGTTAATCATTGATTTTCGGATATTTCTCCGAAAACGTATAGCGATCGTGAGTGGTCAATGATGATGTCATCGTTCCCTTAAAATAGTACCAGAAGACGAGTTTATTGGAACTGATCAATAAACCATTCAATTATATGGGTTTTGGTTAGGATTCAAAACAAAGCGACTACAGCCATGACAGAGAGGAATCCCTGATACAGCTAGCTAGGAATGTAAAATGGTGAACACTCTTGCTGCTGTGGAAAGGCGGTGAAAATGGATGGAATTATATACATGCATCGTTTTGTCACTGTGTAGGATCCGGGTAGGCTTATTCGAGCTAGCTGCACGTACGGTATTGTGCTGAGATATGACACTAAGTCTATTGAGCGATTGAAGCTACGGCTACGTGTATGATGTGTACGTTACTATAAATGTTGTGAATTTCAGTCATGTAGTGAACGAGGTTGTATAGTACACGTAGTTTCATTACATCGTTCAGCCATGTGAGCCGAAAGTTAGCCTTAATTGTGCGTATGTTGGAGGTGCCTTGGCAATTTGTCATGGAAAAGTTCCGAAGTAAGTTATTGTCTAGACTAGGAGGTGCGTGTCCCTACATTTCGCGTTGAATTTGTGAACTGATTCAGGTCTGGCTTGAATTTGGGATGTTCCCCACACGTCACATTTGCGTGGCTTGATGATAAGCGGGTGCAGGATTCATCATTTGAATTTAATGTTTCAAAAAATCACTTGTCATGTCTGCGAGTGGCAATTTTGACTGGCATGACTGGTCACTGCAGTACAATATTTGATAAAATGACTGACGCGGTATGCCTAGTTTAGTCTCATATTCAGTGTGTTGGTGCAGGGAAGGTGGGAAGAACTTTTACTGGGATTCTATTTCTGCCACAGCCAGCGGGCTACAAACTAGCACATCTGCCATCCTACATACCGTACGGACTCAGTAGCCTCGAGCGGTCAAGCAACTTAGTCGAGTGAACTATTTTGCTGTTGAATGTATGCTACATTAGGCGGCAAAAACGATAGGGTATTGACGGGCGACGTCATCGATATTGTGGAAGTATTGAAAAACGTTGTCATCGATGCAATTGGGCGGTGCGTATTGATGACGACATACCTTTGATTGACCACATTATGCTCACAGGGAAATACCAATTGGCGCAAAAAGCGCGCGCTTCGCGCGGCTAACGCCCTTCGGCGATCGACACACGCCTTCGGCGCGCACGCGTTTGGCGATAAAAATGAGAGGCGTCTTTGACAAAGGCTAATGTTTTTGTTGTGATTGCCCACTCGTTTTTTTCAGCACTTTTTATCCCCTGGCTTGAAAAGCAGAAGGGAGGATTGCTATCAGTAAAGGCGTCGGCGGCGTCCGCGTCAACACAATGCTTGTGAAAACGCGATAACAGAGACCATAAGGGTATGGTGAATGTAACTGGTGGGTGGGATCGGACTGCCATGACCCTTCATCTGATTAGATTATGGGCGTGGCATATGCAATTCGCCTAATTTGGCATAATTAATGAGTTAATTTGGGTCAATCTTGCTGAACGCAGATAACATGAGGCCCATAAGGGGTATGGTGATGTAACTTGGTGGTGGGATCGGACTGCAATGCCCTTCATTTGATTAGATTATGGCATGTCAGATGCCTATAGGTACCCTAATTTGCATATTATTGATTAATTTGGGGGATTTTTTGCCCAAAAAAGCTTGTGAACAAACTATTCTGATGATCCATAAGTCCGATTTTGAGAAACTTGGTGGGGGGTGGGGAATAGCACTCTTGCGCTGATTAGGTTTGTGGCGCATTATATGCTATTTATAGCTCATTTGCAGATAGGGGCTAAATTTGGGGTATTTCACCCAACAACTGTGAACAAACATCTGAAGATCCATAAGTCCGATTTTGATGAACACTTGATGGAGGGGTGGGGAATATGTACTCGCGCGCTGTTAGGGGGGGGGGAGGTGGGGGGGCTTGGGGGGGGGGGGGGGGGGGGGGCGGGCAGGGGGGAAGGGGGGGGGGGGGGGGGGGGTGGGAGTGGGCTGGGGGGGTGGGACAAAAAATGCACAAAAACAAAAAATATAAAAAAACAAAAACATAAAAAAAAAAAAAAAACCAAAAAATACAAACCAACTCAACTAAAAAACAAGGAAAGCGCGGCTAGGCGGCGGGGGGGGGGGGGGTGCGGGGGGGGTGGGTGGGGGGCCGGGGGGAATGGGGCGAGGGGACAGGGGGGGAAGGGGACCGCTTATTCTCTTGGCCCCCCGCTCTCCCTCATGTTTCCTTCCCCCCTTACTGCGGCGTTCTCTCCTTCAGCCTTCCTTTACCTTTTATTTGTGTCTACGTTTCTTCCCCCCATCCCCTTTGGGCCCTGGTTTTCGATCTCCGCTTAGTTCTGGCTAGTCGAGGGATTCCCTGACGTTTTCTTCGTTTTTATACTGCCTTTTTGCTGGTCTTGGTAAGTCCTTATGGCCTCTCTCGTTTTCGTAGTACACTACCCCTGTCCCCCGTTATTGCTTCCCATCTCGGGAACTTTTTTTTCCGCCACGTTGCTGATGTCGTGCGTTTTCGCATGTGGCGCTGCTGCTGGCGCGCTCGAGGGTGGTTTGAGTGTTGTTTGTTGGATTAAGGGGGGTGTCCGGGTGTAAGGGGGTTGTCAAGCTTTACAGGGGTGTGGGTTTAAAGGGTGTCCGGGTTTAAGGGGGGGGGGGTTGTCTGGGCTTAAGGGGGCTTGTTGTGGTTTAAGGTGGGGTGCACGGAGGGTAAGGGGGGTTGTCCAGGTTTAAGGGGGGTTGTTCGGGTTTAGGGGATTTTGGGTTTAAGGGGGTTTTTTTGGGTTAAGGGTTTGTGGCCACATAATAAACGTATGCATGGGCAGACGTGCGCACATGCAAGAGCATGCGCGTATCCCGCGTATGGAGTATGCATTGCGCGTACGTTGTACATGGGTCATGACATTTGCAGCTGATCATTTTAAATTCGTAAACCGCTCCCGCCAGGGGGATTTTTAGCGGTTCGAGAACCAGCGGACGGTGTATTTTAAAAATATAGCATAATAATTAAAATTTTGCCTCTACAGCAGGATTCAAACCCATGACCATTTGTAAAACAGATGGGCACTTATATTGCCATGCCATGCATCCTAGCCAGCAGAAGGTCGTTCTTTGTAATACTAGACACTGCACAAGGGGAGGGGCGCCAGAAATCCAAATTGCAGACGTCGCCATTGGTTATACACGTAAACGCGAAATCTTGACGAAAAATTCCTGAATTTTTTATCATGTTGTCAAGGAATATTTTCTTATTCCAAAACCGTTGGAGTTGAAGAATTCAACTCCACTGGAAGGGTGATTTCTGATTTTTTTTTTGTGGAATTAACTGAACGAGGACTAGGTCGTTGTGGGTCTGGGAACAGGCCATGACCAGACCCGACATCAAAGCACCCACATTGGTTTGTGTTTGCACATCAGTATTGCTTTAAATTTCTTTTGACATTTGGTGAGTTTCTATAATAATGAGGCTTGGCCTCCATCGCCTGACTGCACATTTGAAAAATAGTGCCCCTCTAGAATTTTCAAAATTGATATTTTTTTTGCATGGTTATAAGCTTTTTATTTTATACATTCGCCCTCACCTGAAATTATCTAACCCAAATCACATGCTTACGGATAACAGAATGAATTCTGATTAATTTAACCTGGAAATGTTCTTTAAGCCTCTTATTAATGTTCCCTCTACTGCGTTGGGTCATGTTATTTTTTTAATGTGTAAAATATATCTCTATTCTTCCCATGGCCAAGCGATCATTTGCGAAGCAAATTGAAGAAATTTCAATATTTCTTCTGAAATATTTGCCAGTGGCCCCTTTTATAAATCCATTAACGGGGAATAAAAAGCGCAAACATAATCATATAGCGCCGCTATGAGACAAGTCAAAAGATGTGGTCCTGGAACACAAGTTGCAGATGAAATAAGTCCTCTGCTGCAAAGAAGCAACTTTCATAGTCTGAATGTATCCATTTTAATGTTGTAGCAACATTGTTACAGTCACTTCTGACAGGGAGTGTCGCACCTGATTACTCTATAAGTGGAAATTTTCGCGTACAGATATTTTCGCGATTTTAACAGTTTTGCCAAATGAGCGAGAATTTAATTTCACGGTATTGACATCAATGCAATACAAATCTATTAGAAAAAGTAATTTTCATGAGCTTTTATTTTTGCGTTTTTATGTTCACTCGTGAAATTCGCGAAAATAAAAACCTCGCAAAAATTTCCACTTATACAGTATATATATATGGCAAGCTGAATTTAAAAAAAAGATAATTTCTCTCTTTCTCAGATGTGAAGATAATGAAAAAGAACTAAAATCCCATGCCAAAAAGATGTATCATTACAGTGAACTACATGAAAGAGAGACTCCTTCTGCCACACGTCCGTGCAAGCTGACATTGACAACATGATTTTCATGATTGATTTTTTTATGATTGATTTTTTTTCATAATTGTGTCATTCATTTCCTTTTGCCTCACCTGTCATACCATGCTAGTCATTGAGCAAGGAAAAAATGGCATTGAAAACCAGCCGTGTTCAGAGACAGACGCACGCTTACCACTCAAGTTCAACGTTATTTTTGCACTCTGGGCAGATAAATAGGTTTGCGTATGGTTATTATTGCCTTGCGTAACATGCGATACAAGCTGTTAAAATAATAGCTATTTACATTTGCTTCCAAGGATAACAAGCAGTGACGCATTTATTTTCTCACTTATTTGTAATGTTTTTATGTAATACATGTGAACTGCACTGTTTAAAACAACACTAAATGTTCTTCTTCACCTAAGTTTTGAGGGACTTCATGAATCAAAATAGTTTCCAAGGTCGCATTTAGGTCTGTCCTCATTCTAAGAGAGTTGCTGAGATTATATATAATCTATCTTTTTTTATTTCAAAGATAATTTATTTTTCTTCGTCACTGGTAAAACACATCAAAAGCATCAAACCAAAAAAATATTACAATATTGTCTGTGATCTATAAACTGCTGAATTAGTCTGTTTTCTTTTCCCAGAGAGTCCATTGCATGTAAAGCTCCGTAAAAAAAATGTGCTCCCAGTCGGATTCGAATTGGTGACCTTCTGCGAATCTGGACAGGAGCATGTTTTTGTCTTGCCTTTGAGCTTGCTCAGAGCAAGATTAAGAAATCACTGTTTCTGTATGTGTATGGCCAGTCATTTTGGTTAAAGTTTCGTAATTTGTTACTCCTGCCCAAACGCTTGGGCGAATTGCAACCAAACTTGGTCAGAAGAACCACAGGCCCAAGATTCATATGTGGTGTACTCCGATTGGGGTGAGAGGTCATGTGGGCTGATTAAAGGGGGATTCTTTGATAATCTATCAGTTTGTTTTTTTTGACCACAAATCAAATGCTACTATCACCAAACTTGGCCAGTTTAAGCAATGACCCAAGCCCTATGGGGTGTGCTCCAATTGGGGTGAGAGCACATGTGGGCTGATTAAAGGGGCATTCTTTGAAATCTATCAATTCATTTTTCGGCCACAAATCAAATGCTACGATCACCACACATGGTCAATATAAGCACTGAGCCAAGCCCCGTGAAGTGTACACAGATTGGGGTCAAAGGTTATGTGGGTGGATTAAAGGGGCATTCTGTCAAACTCACATTCTGAAGTTGTACATGTGCTAACATTCAACATTTCCTGATCGCAATGTGGGGCAAGCTTTGGGTTTCCACCACTAAAATCCTGGTCCCTTCGTTCCTGTACAAAATGGCCGAGATTGAAAAACGTCATTTTCTCAATGGAACATCTCCGACCTTAAAGCTAAACCATTCTGCTTGACAGGTATAATATTCTCCTACTCAATCAATAATGAAGTTAGTTTTTTTTTGTCTTTTTTTTTTTTTTTTTTTTTTGTGTTTTTGTTTTTTTTTTTTTTTTTTTTTTTTGTTTGTTTTTTTGTTTTTTTTTTTTTTTTTTTTTTTTTTTTTTTTTTTTTTTTTTTTTTGGGTAGTTATCCCCAAAATTTTTAAGTACTGGGGGACCGTGAAGGACTAGCATGCACCTTGGACCCTGGTGGTCAGAGCACTTTTTCAGTCTGGCGTTTCCTGTAAGAATCGGTTAAAATTGGTTGTCGGATCACAATCAATTAATATATCCATGACAACCTTTTTTGATATTTCTACAGATTTATACTTAATCTTGATAGCAAACCATGTATTGCAACAAGGGCTCTCACAATTTCTCTCAGTTTTTAGGGTAGACTTAGGCGAGGGTCACCACAAAAAAAAAACCGGCCTCATTTGGTCAGTAGGGGATGGACTTACCTTTTCTCAAGTTATGGACTGGTGTGAATCCTTAAGGCACACATGGTTTGAGAACCACCTGTTTTAAGAGGATGTGTTGTATGACCTCTCTCTGGGAAAAAAATAGCAAATTCAAATATTGATGTAGGTTATTTACCAGGATATAAGTGGGCATCTCATTATTTAATGAAAATTGATCTGGCCCTTGTATTGACCCAGCGGCAAACGGCTTATGCGCGACGCTAAACATATGCAGGCCAAATAAAAGGCTACAGAAGGAGTAAAGGATACATCCCTTCCAAAAATGTGGGTATGCTTTTTATGCATGAAACATCACCCAGTCAATAAATTAAAAAAAGGGTGTTTCTTTTTTTTTTTAATTTCTGGATTTTTTTTATATGCCAAATTTCCAGATTTCTGGAAGTCTTGCATCCCTGATTTACAAAATGAATAAATATAGATTAACACACAAACCCGGTGAAGGGAAAGGATGAGCTGGTGGAAAATATCTACAGACCCATCCCACCTAGAATGTCCTAAGGAATAGACAAAAGCATGTGTGCACACGCATGTGCACTCACACGCACGCACACACACACACACACACGCACAAAACTAAAGCGAACATAAACATAAAGAGGGGGAAAGGCGAAGGAAGATTAGTATAAATTGCCCTTGGAACAGCAACAATCAGTGACCTATGTGTAGAAATCAGTAGGATCAAACTAAGAAGCAAATGTAGAATTAATAATTACAAACATAACACCCTTGCTCTAAGTAATAAACACACACATGCAGCAATTTTCCCAACAATTCTCAGCCCCGAGCATGAAGTCTGTAAGGATATTGATTTGCACAATTCTATACATTATGCATTTGATGTAATAGAAGCTGCTTCATAAAGCCTGTCCAGTTTATAATAGGCATGTATTTTATGTTTTGTTTTGTGTCATTGCTCCAAGCAGAGTGGCACATAGCGATTACTTTGGTAGTGTGTGTGTGTCTATGCGTGTGCAATTTATGTGTCCGTGTGTTTGGTAAAAAAGGTTAACCATGCACTTATTGCACTCATACTCTTTCTTTTACCCATTGATCAATTAACTTCATACTCAGAAGAACCACTGGCCCAAGACTCATATGAGGTGTACACAGATTGACCTCTGATGACCCCATGTGACCTTTAACCCTATTCACAAATAGGTAGATGAGGCATAAAAAAAAATTGTTTGTTTGGCGTAACCCGACCGACCCTAAAAAAACCTACCGACTCAAAAGTTTTTATGCAATTTGCACAAAATAAAAAAAATATTCTGCCAACCGACCCATTATTTTCATTCAC
>JAMKCH010012112.1:0-49800 GCA_023653785.1 Ophioderma brevispina | reverse complement strand
CTGACCCATTTAGTGTGCAACAGGGTGTGCGTCAGGGTGGAGTCTCTTCTGCTCCAAGTTATAAATGCTATACAAATTCGCTACTTAATTCTCTTGATGAGTACCACAAGGGCCATCGAATTGGATCAATAAATATTCCAGCACCCACCTGTGCAGATGATATGGCTGTCTTAGCATCAAATCATACGGATAGTCAATTGGCACTCAATATTGTGGAGCAGTATACAAGAGATCATCGATATCTGATCAACGCTAGTAAGAGTGCAACAATTGCGTACAACACCACTATTCAATTCCCACTATCAATTAATGATGATGACATACCATACCCTGCACAAGCGATCCATCTTGGTGTTGTGAGAAACTCATCCAACCAAACGAACATTGATGAACGTATACAGATTGCAAGAAGAACCATCTATGCTTTAATGGGGGGCGGGTTTGCATGGTAAAAATGGTCTTTCACCTGCTATCTCATACCAAATCTGGCTTGTGTATGTTATACCCAGACTGCTATTTGGGATGGAAGTTACAGCACATACGAAATCTGATGTAGCCAGACTGGAGAGATATCAGAGGAAAATACTACGACAACTGCAATTTCTTCCGGAATCTCCAACTCCTAGCAATGCTGCTGTATATGGATTGCTTGGTGCTAAACCTATCACTGCTATTATCGAGCAAGCCATTATGATATTGTCTGGCAGCATTCTGCGTAGTGATTCTTCATTGGAGAATGATATCGCCCACCGGCAATTGGCAGTCAAAAAATCTAATAGTAAGAGCTGGTTTATCAAGGTTAGAAATCTACTCATCAAATATGATCTTCCTTCAATATTATGATCTTATCAATGCCACCCCTAATCCAGTTGAATGGAAAAGAATGTTTTCTGCAGCTGTAAACTCCTATTCACGCTTCGTTTCCTCAACCTAAATAATTTTAAGTTTGGGATTCTTCATCCAGTGTGGAAGACACTCAGTACGGACCCACGGGAAGTTGAAAGAGCTACAATTAAAGCTAGGCTCTTAACTGGTACTTATGTTCTTCAAGGCAATCGGTCAAGATTTAATCAATATGAGGTTAATCCTACCTGTCCTATGTGCCATGTAGAGCCAGAAGACCGTATGCATTTTGTGTTGAGATGTAGCGAGCTTGAGGGGAGTCTCCAATCTTATACATGTATTGTGATGCTTCATAAGCTTCTCTGTAGATTCCTTTCACGGAATGCTGTGGACCTTATATTCAACGATCAGTGTGTCCTGTTACAAATAATCATGGATTGTACCCATACATCACTAGACAAGCTCAATTTGATTCCCAGAATTGCCTCACTTTACAAAGAAATCGAGCCTGTAATAAAGGTTGCTTTGTTATAGCATTCATACACGGAGATGTGTCCTGATTAGTCAGATAAGGTATTAATTATCACTGCATATCTACGTGTGAGTCATTCTATTTGCATATACATTTGTATGTCATTCCCTATGCTAATACATTACATATTATTTCGCTCACACATATCACATGCTTGGAAAATGGCATTCTGCAAATGCTTTGCAAGAACTCACACTTAACCAACTTGTACAGTTATGACCTATGAAAGTCGTAGTGGCGAACTCATGAATATGTCAGCTTCATATGGGGGCATGCAAGCTAAAGTCTTTCCTTAGAACTTATACATGTTGCTCTTATGGCTGATTTTAAGTCGCTTACTTCTTAATGTGGATCTTATAAGAAGAGTTTAGTCCAAGGTAACTCCTAGGTAGACCTAGGGTTATCGCAGCGATCCAGGGATGTTGCAGACCAGGTTATATTAAGCTGATGTTTGACTTTAAGGTTGCGTAGATGGAAAACACACACATAGCTAGATAGTGATGGGTTAATGAGTTAGGGATCTGCTACATCCTAATGAATCTTTCTATGGTGTCCTTAATTTGACCTCAGTGGCTCAGAAGAAAGGTTTAGTTTGGAAATTTTAATGATGTGGAAGAAGAACCGAAAATCTCACTGAAAGAGAAAATTCAAATCAAGATGTTCTACAAAAGGAAATAGTTCATCTTCTGTGTATTTTCCTTGATATATAATTGTGAGGAGTCAACAAATGGGGTCAAGAGGAGTTGTCCTCACTCTTTATTTCTGAAAGCAGTAGTGAATATTTTTATTAAAATTCAAATTTTCACTTTATTTAGATGACCGCAGCAATATATCTTTTATGAACAAAATACACATTTTGAGAATTATTGTGTAGAAATGAGGTTTTTATTTCTACCTGAAATTTCCCTTTTTTCAATGAAAAATTTTATTTAGAAGAATATTGCTTCTTACAATCTTAAAATCTTTAAATTCCCATCAATAACATAAATCTATAAAAAAATGATAAAAATGATTTGTTCACCAACTTTAGCATTTTTACCTATATTTGTGATGCATGTGCACTCAATTAGAAGTTGATCAATACCAATAAGAATCTTTCATTTGAAACAAAAATACATCAGTGGCTTGTTGAATGAATCTTCTACGGATAAAATAAAAATAACGGTTTTGGAAAAAAAATGCATTTCCACCTAAAATTTCATTTTCTTCCGTTTAAAAAGGGATTTCTATACATTCTTTCTTTTGTATGTTTCTTTATTTTTTCTTACAATAACATACTCAAATTTAGGTTTCAATCAATAACATCGATTCCATGAAATGAAAAACGAAAAATCCATACAAAAATCCCCGTTTACATATATTCGTTATGCATGTGCACTCAATTACAGTTCAATCATCATCAATAACTAATTACCTTTCATTTGACCCCAAAAATACACCAATGGCTTGTCAAATGCGTCTTCTATGCACATTTCAAGAGATTTGTTTGTAAGGTTTTTTTAAGGTTTTGGTAAAAAGTCTATTTCCACCTTAAATTTCACTTTTTTCATTGAAAAAAAAAAGATTTTTATATTGACCAGAACATTTCTTCTTACAATAACTATGCAAATTTAAGTTTCCATCAATAATGTCAATTCCACGACATTTAAAAAATGGAAACTCCACTTTGATTTATATTTGAATTTGATAATAATTGAAACAGCCCCCCCCCAAAAGACTATTATATGAAATTTTGGCAGCCATTTTGAAAAAAAGCGCCCTCTAGGGGTACTTATCATATATTCTAATATTTGTAATAGCATTACACAATAATTAGCATTAAGAAACACCGAAATTTGATTTCATTTGGACTATTAGATGGCTGTTTTTAGCTTTAATATGCAATTTTCTGGAATTTTGGTGGCCATTTTGTAAAACGCCCTCTAGCGAGAGTTTCCCACATTTCCCAGAGGTTGGACCAAAACAATCTTGTTCAGCATTCTTGAAAATGTAAACAAATACCTTCAAACATCTTCACATTGATTTATAATTGTATCCATTAATAATTAATTGATAACGGTCCCAAAAAGGCTACTATACAGAATTTTGGCAGCCATTTTGAAAAAGCGCCCTCCATGGGTACTTATCATAATTTCTAATTATTGGAATACCATAATACAATAACTAGCATTAACAAACACCGAAATTTGATTTCATTTGGACTCATAGATGACTGTTAATAGCCTTAACACTCGTCTTACCAAGCCTTTTTTGTAACATGGTTTACCAAGGGGGGGGGGGTGGTTACCACCCCCTCGAGAATTTTTTATAAAGCACCCGATGCTTATGATTTTGATACCAGTGGATAGCTATGGTCCTCCTCTTTCCATTGATACCAAAATAAGTACCAACATACCTAGTATGTCGTCACAATAACGTCATCAAGTCCGCGAGTCGGCAAAATTTTTCCATAGAAAATAGGCGAAAATCCAATTTTGCGCTAAAAAACGTAGGAATATCGGATTTTCATGCGGTTTTCAGCTCTAAATGATGGCAATTGGCTATTTTTTACATAAACAAAGAGTTTTAGAGCCATACTGTGCATAATATTTTCAAAAATCCACCATAAAAATATCCTTGGGATTGAAACCACCCCCCCCCGCCCACCTCCTGCCCCTTAGCCTTCGACTTTGACGCATACCCTAACCCGGTGAAGTGTTACCTTCACATTTTGTTCGCTAAAATGACCGGAAGGATGAGAGAACGAATACCTATAACTGTTTTAATTTTAATACGATTTTTTTTTTGCGTTTAGCGCACCGTATCGAAGTTCGTTGTGGGGGGGGGGGGGAAAGACGCTGTTAATATGCAATTTTCTGGAATTTTGGCGCCCATTTTGAAAAAGCCGCCTCTAAAGGTACCTATCATAAATCCCAATTATTTTAAATACATTATATAATCAGATCATTCAGAAATACCCAAAAATGATTCAGTTGGATTCTCATATACCGTTTCTACTTAATATAACCATTTTCCTGGAATTGATTTATACTGTATTCACTGTCGTTCAAGGAGATTAGCAGCAATAATTGCGATAGAATCGAAAAATGTGAAACTGCATTCGTTTTAATTTTACTAAATCAGGTTAGTGTGGCACATATCCATTATAATGCTTAAATGAGAAACAAACCACCAATAGTGAAAAAAATGAAGTATTTGAGAAACAATTGTATACCGTCTCCCCATAATATACCTACAGCGATGACATCTCAAATCTACAATAAACGAGTTGGATTGTGGTTTACAGTAGCACAGCATAAACAAAGATCAACCACAATCTTTGTGTTTGAGGTCAAACTGCATTGATCATGTGCACAATATCACCCTTGAAAAAATCTGGAATATATCCACCGAGAAAGGCTTTTTGATCTCAGTTCGAATTTTGATACGCACGTATAGAAATAAAGAATCAGATAAAAAGTCTTACTGCCTTGTCTTTAATACGCGGATTTCAAGCCAACCAAACTTGCAGGTTTAGGTTTTTGCATATCCATGCCAGTAACCAAAATACAAAATATCTGAATTTGATGATTTTTTTTCGATGTTCGGATTAGCAAACTCGCTGCTAATGCCTTTAATTGATAACGGTCCAAAAAAGACTATTATACAAATTTGGCAGCCAATTGAAAACGCGCGCCCTCTACGTGTACTTATCATAAATTCTAATTATTGGAAGAGCATTACACAAATTTAGCAACCGAAATACCCCAAAAGTTGATTTCATATTAACTTTAGAATATACGCATCGCTGTTTTTAGCTTTAATATGGCATTTTCTTGGAATTTTGGCGGCCATTTTGGAAAAACCCACCCTCTAGCGAGAGTTCCCCACATTTCCCATAGGTTGGACCAAAAAATCTTGTTTCGGCACCCTGAAAATACAAGAAAAACACTTCAAACCTTCTTCCCCAAACTTCTAGAATGGGACTCTAATTTATAACCCTACTCTAGTAATGAACCCAGGCGAACTGTCGGGGCCTCGTTTTTTGACCCTTAATTTCCCGTCAACTTTGTTAGGAGAGGATGTGTCCGTGTCATTGCCCGTGATACACGGTGAGTAATTTCGCGACACAATGCGTCTTAAGGTTGTTTTCGCTCTCTCCTTAAAACATATTAAACAATGTCTCGAGAAAAATATTATCGACATCTTGCGATCACCCCCGCTCTTTATTTAATTCTATTTATTAGCATTTATTTTAACAAGTACCTCAATCAGTATTTAAGTTAAGTCTGCTCTCCCTGAGGGCCCTGCTTAATTTATACACTTTTTGTTATAACAAGTTATACAAGTTTTAAGGATCTGGTAACACAAATCAACTGAAAGTACGAAATTAACTAAACCTTCACAAATTAAAAATAGAATAATGAACATAAAGGAAATCACATAAGTTGTTTCATAATATATTGAAAACAGGTACTGAAATATTGGTACTATGGATATTATTCTAATATCATACTTTCCCAAAGTTTAAAAAGCACGGTTATGAAAAGTACGTATCCTGAAATTGAGTTATACTTAGGAATATTAAGGAGCACTTTCCTGATAATTTCTAGGATATGAATGCTGAGAATAATGTATAACCATAAAAATTAGACGCAAGTTAAGTAGGTGCAAGATTTGTTAAACATTTGAAAAATACAACAGTACAAGCTAAGAATCCCATCGTTTGGTGAAGTCTGGACCAGCAAAGCTCAATTAACATGTCATCAATTATTGTAAGATTATCAAGCACTTAATATGGATCCCCTGGCAAGCTTATTGTGCTGTATTTGCAGAGATGCTAAATTGGTTTTAAACTGTTTGTCCAACCCTGTTACAATAATCAAAATGAGGCAACACCAAATTGCATTACTAGCCATGACAAGAATACTTGAGTAACAACGTTTAACACGTCTAATATACCAATTTTTTCTTTGAAACCTTTGAATTAATGGATTGATATGTGGGGTCCTGAAGTGAGGATCTAAAGTAACACCGAAGTATTTGAATTCTTTAACAATACCTCAAACATTTCACCATATTTTAACCTAACTTACAATTTACTTACAAGTGAGGTGAACCAAAAACCCATATACATTTGTCTTTTTAATAGTTAAAGTTATTCATTTTCAACAACATTTAGCCAATAACCCTTTAAAGTTGTTTATTAAGAATATTTCCCAAAATATCTGATCCTTAGCAACTTAATAAAAGAGATGTATCTCTGCATACCTAATTACTTTACATACCCGAGCTTGGAGTGAATTTATGGAAATCAGGAAGAGTAAAGGACCTAAAATACTACCTTGTGGAACACTATATCGATGTGTTTAAAATCTGATAGCTACAGAATCAATACAACACCTGTTTACGGATGACTAAATATGATTGGAACCATTTCAGCACATTATTTTGAATCCATAATCATTTAGTTTTCGTCTTTTATTAAAAGTTCATGGTTCACTGTACTAAAATGCCTTTTGTCAAATCTAAAAAGATAACTCCAATTACAAAACCTTTATCAATGTTTTGAGGAAATAATCTTGAAGTCAAGTAAAGTGGTAGAAGTGGAATGATTGGCTCGAAACCATATTGGCAATCACTTAAACCTCAGTGATCGTTAGGACATTATACCATTGATTAGGACACATCTTTCAAGAATCTTTGATACTACAGAATAATACTGAAATGGGTCTAACTATAATTTTCTACATTACATGCATCACCATCCCTTACAATAGTGTCACTCTAGCATTTTTCCAATCTGTTGACAAATTGATGTTGAAAAGTGAAAGCTTACATAAATATGGATAAGAAATGACAAATATAGGTGAAGCAATTTTAAAAGTGAGGTGTTTATATCATCTACTCCAGTCTTGCTTTATTAGTGATATTTTCACTAATACATTTTAAAATATATCATCAGTGATCATGGTAAATTAAAATGATTCGGTCGCTATCATTTAACATTATTGTCAATTTGACAATTTAGAAGCAAGAGTTCTACCTATATACTGGTGAAGTAAGAATTAACTCATTTAGAAGTTCTTTAGCCTTATGTTACTATTAATTTTACCAGTATTGTCACATGTAATTTTTAATTAAAGTAGGTTACACTAGGTTTTTTGCTAGGAATTACCTTCTTAATTGTTGTCTGCGAGCTGTTTTGGGATTATTTTTAACTATTAGATTAATTACAAATAAAGTTTCCGTTTAAGTAGGTTTTATTAGGTTATTAGCTTATATTCCTGATTGTTTAGGCTTATAATCCAATCGTTATTCATTATTTTATGTGCTTTGCAATATAATAATCTCTTTCACGGAGAAGGATGATTTCTGTGAAATCCATTCTGGCAATGATCTTTCACCCTCCTTTCAACAAAAGGGGAATTTTATTACATATACATAACATTGTATTTTCAAGCATTCCAAGCATCATCAACTGAACATTTGATGAATTTTCATGCCAGGCAGCTTACATCCCAAATAAAATCATCATTATCTGAAATGTTTAAATGACCTAGTTTTATCTATTTTAGGAGGAGCTTTTTATTATTAATGCTTTCTGCTGATATATATGAGTGAATGTCACTAATACTTAATAGGACAGACCATCAGATTGAGAGATCCTTATTCAGGTTTGATACAAATGCAAGATCAATAGTTTTTTCAGTAGTTTTCAGTTATTTTCTAAGTAGGATTTCATTAATCGTTGGTAAGTTGAACATTAATTTGCAAATTATGATTTTTCCTGAGCTGGTTTTGTTTTGAAATCTAAATTAAAGCACCTAAAATAATTAATTCTGATTAGGATTAGATGCATAGTGGTTGTTAATTTCCTTAAGTTATCAAGCAGATATTCATTTACAGTCAGTGGTCATAACACCTAGCAACAAGAATGGGGTTAGTACAAGGTAAATTTTTACCTGAATCCAATGAGCTTTCATATCCCTCGTTATCATCCAAAATATCAGTCCTTTTCATGTACAAATAAATTTATTTTTTAATAACATGTACATGCTACACCACCACGAATTCTGTTTTTATACGATCTTTACGATAAGTGTGTAACCAAATATGTATTTCCCTGTCAACAATATCACCATTTAAACCATGTTCACTCAAAGTACATATATCAATATCATTAGTATATGTGCCGCAAATTCTAATATAATCAATATTTTGAACTAGTTTCCGACATTAAGATGAGCTATCTTGAGACCTTTTGCAATTATGCAACTCATTTTCAAGAACATAATGGGGAAGGGCAACTCCTTGTTAGCTACATTACAAAAAAACATTGGTCACGTAACACCAGAATTTACATTGGATTAAGAGGCATTTTTATCATGAACTATGGAAATCTAAGTGGCATACACACATGAAATTAGGATAATGTGGATGAGGCACCTGATACATTTATTACAAAGTCAAAAAGCACAACAGAATAGCTCTGGGGCAATTTGGATTATATGAGAGACCATGGTGCTATATGTTACAATTACATTTGAAACATTACTACAATATGTCTTCCTAACTATGTGCAAAACTGATCAATTAAATACAGCGCATTGTCAAAACAAAAGCAGGGCAATTGGCCATCATCATATACAATTTTTGGTGAAACACATGTTACAAACCAAACCCAGTGAAAATAATTATCATTTATCCACTGCAACTTTTGTGAAAATTTAAAGGCATAGCTAACATAAACACATTCAGGATTCAGTCTAATTCATGTGTAGCAGGAACACACATTGATTGCAATGAGAATATAGAATCTGAATTAGTGTTGGAAGATTTACAGAAGTTTTACTTGTTACAATTTCATAGTTTTGATGAGCAAAATGATGAGTTCAGTCATTGGTATTTGCGGGTTCCAGTAGGAAAACAATAAAATTGCAAAACGCAGATTCATTACAAGTCTCTAACCTAACCTTTGTTGTTACATGAACATTATCCTATTATCCAAAAAAAAAAATCTCTAGGATTTCACCTGTGCAGTTACAAATGTTGAGCTTTGAAGTTATTCTGGAATTAGTCTCCAGTTCATTTCAAATCCTTTTGTTGAGTTGGTAGGGAACACGATTTGGTGTGTTACTGGTGTTTAGGGGGGGGCAAAGTCTTGGAAGTACCCGGATATGATCACATGTGCAGAAGGAAATTTCCTTTCTGTCAGAGATTGTATTTATGAGAGCTTCTGCTTGGCCGTGACATTCCTCTGCATTACGTCTAGTGGTACTATTTGTCCATGCTTGAGAATTACTACTTCAGTAGATTCAATCTTGTATAATCCCCGACAATTTTGGTGGATATCTCCTATGGCTGGCACCAGTCCCTTTGCATGAACTTAGTTACTTTCCTCTGAAAAATCGTGTTTCATTGATTCGCTTCCATATAGAGTTACTGAAAATAACAATATTGGGTTTAACTTGCGGTGCTGGTTGTTGTGGCTGCTGTTGAATTGGCTGAGGCTGAAAAGGCTTCTGGGGCCTGTATTTGTGGGCTGAATCTGGGAGCATGAAGCATTTTGCTTAGTATATGTGCTGAGGCCATAGTGGGTATACTTCTTATGGTTTTGAGATTCTTTTGGACGCATGAAGATGAAGGGTTGTAGGATGAATATATGCTGACTTGGTGCAGAGGGGGTTGGACGATCTAAGTCGCATTGTGGCCCTCTATGATCAGTGAGGAGGCGTAAGGAGTGGCTTGTAGGAATTGATGGGCAACTGTTTTATGCACTGGTGCTGCTGTTTTTCTTGGGGCTTTGGAACAATCATTTCATTTTGGTGTTAACGGCTCTCTTTCTCAGCCTGTACTAGACTCAAGTTTGGTGCAGCAGGTCAGAATAGGCTTGAGCAAGTTGTGTGTAGGCTTGGGTAAGTTGATCAAATCTGGTTTTCTCTGACTTATTTGTGGCTAGACAATCAGAATTTGCCTGCTTAGACTTGCTACCTGTTTGCACATAGATTCATACTGGCCATGATTCTCCTGTTTGAGATCCAGTTTGTGAAAGTTTCAAGATGGCTTGTTGTGTTTTCAGTAGTAGAGGATGATAAAGTTTCATGATGGCTTGTTTGGGTTTTCCATTCGTAGAATTTGACTGAGCACAATTACTTTGTTTGAATCCTGTGTGGTGATTGGGCTGATATATGATGAAGTCATTTGCAACAATAACAACATCCCCTTGCTTGTTTAATGAGAAGTGAAGGGAGTGACCTCATTAGGGAGCCAGACATGACCCTGACGGATCATTAGTGAATGGCATTGCAGTTGACAGGTCATAGACAGGTGGCATTGCAGTTGACAGGTCATAGACAGGTGGCATTGCAGTTGACAGGTCATAGACAGGTAGAACAACTGGACTCAAGGTTTTGGGCATTGGTAGATGATGTGGTGTTGAACATGATAATGGAAAATTGAAATCTTGGTTTTCTTCTCTGGCCTCAGATTTCTTCCATTTTTGAGGTCGACTGGTTCACTTTTAAGAAACCCGTGCACGTTTGATGCGTGACATGAATTTGGATCAAGGTATTGTTGAGTATCAACAGCCTTTTATTGTACTCTATGGTCCCAATTGCTGGCAAAGCGGCACCCCAAAAGCGGGGGAACCCTTGAAATTTTTATGTTGTCCAGGAATGAACTTAATTGTGAGAAAGATCGTGCGTAAAATTAGGATTTGGTTGGGCGTTGCCCATGTATTCGAATAGAGCATGGAGTGCTGCCTCTTCATTCTTGCACGCAATAAGAATATCGTCTCTATCGATAACTCCTATTGAGTTTCAGAGTGATATTTGTTCTCCAGGTTTGTGTTAACTTGTGTCCATTGGAGTCTATATTGATGGCAAATGAAATGGGTGTATTGGTTTGCTACACCTTTTTTGCTCTTTAGGTATTCGACTTAGATTTTACGGAGGTATTTTTGAGATGGCTAGGATTCTTAGTTGTGGGAAATTAATGTTAGACCCTTAGCTAAAACCAGTATTCCCGCATTTAGTTTTTTGATCTAAGAGATTTTCTATTAATACTCGACATTTGCTAACCTTATTGGCTGTAGTATGTATGTAAGTTATTTGCTTTTCGCAATTCCGATTCTGCCTTGTGGATCTTGTGTTTAACGCTACACTTTACCGTGCTGATGTCGGCGATATTTTCCGGACATAGTGAGGGACAAATTGCAGTGTTTACACCGTGTCTTTTTAAGCGAGTTTACATTGTACTTGGGGGTGGTAGAGAAGGAGCCTGTTGGGCAACTACTCCTCGTACCGATCGCCTCTGTACTAATTGTAAAACTTTGATTGCTTTAAGACCTGAAAATAGAAATCACATTGTACACGACATATAATTTTGGCTTCGTACAAGGGGTGGACAGAGGATGCCAATTAGGCCACTACCCCTCTTACCATATTACACTGTATTGAAGCAATTATATTCGTGTATTGAATGTTATATTCATTTCCTTAAGGTGTATGCGCTTTTAGAACCTTACTGCCTTCGTTGTAATTGAGGCGAGGATGTACACAGCTCAACAACTCAGAGCTATTGGTTACACGGCGGCCTGTGTAAATTATGGCAATGGTTCCACTGCCGAAAAATAGCCATGCATTTACAATGGCAACATAGTAAACGTAAATATCACCCTGCATAGATGACACAGTGTGTTCAGGATGGACTAAATAAAAGTGACACCGACATAAAGAGTACATCTCACTTGGCAACTTATATCGCGCATAATCTACAATTATTTAGGAGTACTTTTTGAACCCTCAATTTCTAGGATTGGCTCATGACGCAACGTTACTAATACAAAAAAACACCGCCACCCACCAATGGAAAATCTGATTTCAATTCAGTTTGAGCTTCCGATAGCTGAGATCATCCTGGATTTGCCCATTATCATTGCGCATATATTTCTGACCACCAGAGGTCTGAAAAGTGTCTCGAACGTCCGTCATGAACACAGTGCCGAATTTCCTAAATCTTCCCAAGCTGTATCACATGAGGTCCCCATTCAGTAATAAGCGGCGCAAATGAGTTTTGTTTATGCCGGGTGTGGCTGCATCCTGCCTTGATATGCATCAACGTTTTTAAGGACGTGCACAGTATTGGTGGTATTCATAATATCAAGCCCAGGGTCATATCCTGTAACCCGTTCTTTAAAGCCTACTACGACTGCCCCCGACTTGGGACGGCCGGTGGTGGTGGTGGTGGTCTAGTGGTTAGCAAGCTTACCTCGGTCCTTATCTCAATGGGGCAACTTGCTGGATTTAATTAGTGAACTTAATTCTGGATTTAATTTGTATATTACAGCTATTGATTAAAACCTGCGTGGTCTACGTGGTTTTCTGGAACGCCCTGTAGAATAATTTATTATTATTTTTAAAGGGGACCAAGCTACCTTTAGTATAGATTTAAAAAAAATCTTGGCAAAAATCAACTGTAGACTTGCCTTAGGCTTTGAAAAATCACCAAAATAAATAACTTGGAGCTCGTGTAATAATATATCGTCGGTGTATCACATAGTGACAGATGTTTAAACAAAATACAAATTTTTAGTTTTCGAGAAAATCGCATTTTAAAAATTGCGAACTCTAAAGAGTCGTTGAGCATCCCCGTATACGTTTCAAACGATCAAATCCGATAGAGAAACAAAGTGAACAATTGGCAATTTATTTAGGCCGAAATTCAATTATTGTTACTTGATAAAATTAATGTACGCCATTGCAAAAGTTTCTCATGTTATCCGTCACACCAAAATGTACGCAAAATTGCGATTAAGTTCATGACATAGTGACGGATGTTGAATTTTCGATATGCCAAAGCGTTATTCATCATCTGTCATTATGGAACACAAAATCGGCTTTTTCCGAACATCCGTTAAACCAACGTGCGTCATCGTGAATATGCTCAATTTGCTGTATTAGATGATGACGAATGTTGAGTGCATTGCCGAGATCACTGCTTTAAACTGTAAATATAATATACATTTCTATTTAAAGCAATATTTATAAATTAATTACATATTTTGCTTTTGTCAGTTATAAATTTAAGATCTGAATTTTACTAACAAAAGTATTTAAAAATCTCGGTTGTGAAATCAAGTATACACTTCTATGACAGAGGGTTTAATTATCCGTCACAATGTAGTACACCAAAGTCTCTGTTTTGCCAAATTTCTAATTAAAATGATTAATTAACTAAGCACTTCCAAGCTTGGGTATTTGGCATGTTGAAAACAGTGATATTTAGTACCATTTCCCTTAATTTCGTAAAAATGATGAAAATTCAACATCCGTCACTGTGTAATACACCCGACGATTATGCTACGTCGCGTTAATACCTTCATCACATCGTTGTTCATCCAAACTATCGTCGCACGCCGGAAATCCATCACAAATCATTTTTTGATCAATGCACACGCTATTTCCCATACATGCAAAACTACAAGAGGCTGCAATGAAAACAAAATAAAAAGAAAAGAGTCTTATTAACATGCAGATATTAAAGTGTATAGCCGTTTGTGAAAATCATTAATTCAATTATGTCCATACTGATTTCAGCCTGAAATTTAAAGCAACAACAGCGCATTTCGGAAGAGCGCCCTCGGTTTTCAAAGATTTTGAGATTTTTACACAGTTGCGTTGGTAATTGGCTAGTAAACTATACCAGTGAACGGTAAAGCTTGAACTTTTGTATGTGTCCCATAAGAAGGAATTTTGTAATTGGAAGAAATAATATCGGATCCCGATAATAATTCAACGGCAGCTCAAAACGTCGTCGATAAATGATATAATCGGAAAATGACACCTTGTACGTGTTAACGCTCAACCAATAGTCTTCCCGTTTGTTCACATGAGTCAAGTTAGGATAATTTTCGCGAGATTGTGCTATTTCATAATAGACAGAAATTTCAATTTTCCAGCGTTGCCGTTGAAAAATCTAATCACTAATCAAAATCACTTCGTTTATAGACAATTACCAACACAACTGTGTATAAATCTCACCAAATTTGCAATTTCGGGCGCGTCTTCAAAAACGTACTGCTATTGCTTTAACGAAGTCCCAACTCCAGTAAAATAAAAAAAAAATGAAGCACCCTATGGAAATAAGTACTCCTCACTCTTAAACAATGTTTCAACCGCATGCACCACATAACATAACAATGCTAGTTAAGGATTAGCAGCGATATGCGAGAGAATCGAAAAATGTGGAATGCATTTGTTTAAACTTAATAAATCCTGATACTTGTGTACATTCCCTCTAACTTCTTTAATATAGAAACAAACCACCCAATAGTGCAAAAATGGAAGTATTTGAGGAAATTTGTCTAACCGTCTTCCCGTAAATAGCAATAGCGATGACGTCTCAATCTACGTAATAAACAGCCGATTGTGATTTAACCAGAACAGAATACACAAAGATCATAATGGTTTGTGTTTGATGTCAAACCCGTATTGATCATGGTGCACATCACACTGAAAATCTGGGATATTCAACCGAGAAAGGCTGTGTTGGATCTCATTCGGATTTTGATACGCCCGTCTAGAAATTAAAGAATCAGATAACAAGTACTGCCGCATTGTCTTTATACACTGATTTTCAAGCCAACTCTTGCAAGATTATGTGTGCATATCCCTGCCAGTCAAAATATTAACAAAAATATGAATTTTTGATGATTTTTTTCGATGATTTCGGATTCGCAATCGCTGCTATCCTTTAATAGTACTGGTTTGTAACCACAGAGCTTCATAACATGATAAAATAATATACTTATAGTGAGTTTCACCCCATCGTGTCACCAGGGAAAATTTTTGGACAAGCGTCGATTATTTGGGAGAAGAGGCAAGTAACAGTAATATGTAGCCCTCGATTCACCTGTTTAAAATCAAAAGGTTCTATATAGATAGAAGGGCAAACCGTTACGTATTTTTTAGAAATTCACCGTCCCGCATGTTTTGCCAACCACAAAGAAACATAGAGTACCAAAATAGAAAGCATGGCTGGCCGCCTCCGCTTCTTCCACTACTGTGGGGCCGCTTTTGCATATACACTAATCGGTAGTGATACAAATTATTGTAATGTGTTAGAGGTGGCCAGGTTTAAAAATAGTGTACCTGGATCATGTGCTCAGATAATCTTTTTCTCATAATCAAGGCGCGCTTAGGTGAAAAGATTTTCATTGAGGCGGTTTATTTAAATCAAGACGAACTGACGGTTCATTTCATTTCGTTGGTGTGGCCCATGGTAGGAACAAAATTTAACCACCCCCATAGCACCCAAACATCCAACAACTGATATTTTTTGGCGGATTGTTGTATCGAATTGACATGTATGTGTGTATACTCACCCAGATAATAATTATTCCGTGCATAATTCAAATGTCAGCGCCCAGCACGGACGACTGGTTTTGAATGGTCTTCACCCCCTTGTGTTTAATCCGAAGATAATCGGGCCTTCATGTTGGCATAAATTTTTTAACAAATAGAGTGTCAAAGATGTTCCCTTCTATCCAACTCCACGGCGCTCAAAAGCTTCACCTCACCTGTTACATTGAATTCCACGGACGCAATGTTCCCGGAACCACCGAGGTGGCGTAGCTCACGACTAGGGCTTTGGCGGAACACTATTAATACTTTCAGTATAGAAATACGCAGGTAACGACTAAACGCCCCAGATATTCATGATGTCGCCACATTTTTAACATTGTCTCGCATGGAACGCGCCTTAAATGGTTTCAACAGGGTTGGAACGCTGAAACACATACGAAACAGCATTCATCTGAAGCCAAAAAGTGAATTTTATGGATTTTATTTACATTGACCCCCGTTGACGTCACGATAAGCATCAGGGGGGTGGGAAGGATCAGCATGGGGGGGAAGGACATGATCACATGATTAAGGCTTAAGCCGTCCCCTTCGGAAGCATTCCGGATCTCGGGAACGTCACCCACCAGAATAGTTTTTCTCTCTTCAAAATTGAATACCAATTTGACACTGCAGTTTGGAGTAATTGTTTTAGATTTACATCGAATCATTTTTCGCTACGCAAAAGTGAAATTTATAATGTTGACTTTTGTTTTAAATTCGTCAGCTTTTACCATTGATATTTTCAACCGCTTAGCGGAGTGGAAAGTTCTCGCCCCAATGAGCATCCAAGTCCAGGTTCAATCCCACACGTGGCGTAATGATTTTTTTCTTCCTCTTTCATCTTAATATAATTAAATAATTTTAGCCATTAATGGTCTTCAATTACTAAATTAAGATTTTATTTATTTCATTTTTTTTTCGCGAAAATACGTTTTATAGGCTGGATCAGACCTTATCAAATGAATAGGTCCTACACTCGTACAACAAGACGAATAGTATTGTGAATACTGTACCAAAGGGTGGTGCATCTGGCGATCACTAAGCACTATTATCATGATTATCATGATGATGTGATGAACAACATCCGCCAAATATAGGTGAGAGGAAGCATTCCCCGTATGGGTAATGTATCTTCTCACCACCAGAATCCTATTCATCAACAACAATCATTCTCCAGGCACAGCATTAGCATAACGCACAAATATGTGCAACATCAAAACAGTTCGAAGACATGTACCGTACATTGAATCCCTTCAGCATGCCTTCAACAACCAACCCAAGGGAATTTATTTGGAATTTTCATTATTGATGATATATCCATGCATTTACGATTGGCACATGTCATACCCATCATGCCCCCCCCCCCCCCCATGCGCCCCGGGGGATGCGCCACAACCTTATAAGTACAGATGGCCCCCTTCACATCTGGCCAGACGCAACACATGCCATCTAGGCCTATCTCTATTCCGAAACTCTGGATCATTCAAACAATAGATTAAGTCGGAATGTTCTGAGAGTTAAATGTATGTAAATTCGCTTACCTTGCCTGAATGCTTTCATGAGCATAGAATTGATTTTTCCCTCTCTATCCGGACTCGTTTTTTTATACATTTAGCGTGGAATTTTAATTTCACCCACTGCACATGCCCCTCATTCCTGCACATGCCTTCTGAAAAGTCCTAGATGGTGACACGATGGGCTGACTCTTCTATAATAAAATGTCTTTTACGAATTATGTAAATTTAATTAAAAATAACAATTTATTCTTAGATATTTGTAAAATTGGCCGAATTTCGGTGAAAATAAAATCCATGCGGTTATGGTAATTCAAAACTTATATAGCATTTTTCTGTATTTCTTATTCCTTCTTTCGGCAAACTACCGTCCACGTAGTTTATTAAACATACCAGCTATAACGTTTCTTTATTGTAAGCCATATTTTTTCTTGGTTCCAATTCGTATTTGTTTAAGTCTAGCGAGATGGCCAGAGATTTCCTTCTTGCTCTTCGCATTATTCCTCATTTGGGGCGAAACCATATCCACATGGTTGTTTTCGGTATAGATATGCATTATCATTCACGCGTATTTTGTGTATCTCGACTATATAAAGTAAGCAGAGACCGACGACAGTCCAAAATCCCTTCCTCTTCCGAATATCAGAAGAACACCAAAGGTAAATTAACACGCGTCCAGTGAATAAAATCTGGATGCATGTTCTTTGTGTACTGGTTATGATCACGATTGTCGTTTTAATTGTTCTTTTTCGGGTTATCCGTGAATTTTCAGATTGTTTCTTTCTTCCCATAGATCCATCTCTATGTTTGTCACGTCATCATAATCTTAAGTGAGAACAATGTGCAATTAATTTCTTACTACTACTGACAAGTCTTTACGGGCTTTCAGCAATGGATCATATATCCGGTAATTACCATAATTTGGGTTATATTACTGTATTTATGGTTGGTTATAGGGTGGGTATTGAAATGGTAATACCTTGGCCATGGCCAAATGCAATTTGTATTTACCATGACTTTAAAACATATAAATGCAAAGTGCGTGTTTCCATGACTTTGGGGGACCCCCTGATTTACCCCGGAAGTATACCGATTTTGATATCAGATGAAAGGCTGCATTTTTTCTCAATACACCCTCAAAAAAATCCATTGACTCACTTACACGTTTCAAAGAGAGACTGATAACCATACTCAATCATTCAAACAGAATCTAAATCCAATGCATCAGAACTATCAACATATATATGGAACCTCAAAAAGGAAAATACAACTTTTGATATAAAATGGTCTATCATACAAAGAGCGGCACCATACAATCCGGCCACCACACGATGCAATTTATGTCTTGCTGAAAAATATCATATTATGATGGCACCCAAGCAATGTACACTGAACAAACGCTCTGAACTTATATCAAACTGTAGACACAAAAACAAGTACAACCTATGCAAATTTGGCAACACCTAGAAAAGCTTTTGCAAAGCAACTATAAGACCGTTGATTTTTTTTCGATCACCTGTATTATTTGGAATCAATATGCTCCTAGTGTTATAGAATGCTGTATAGTATCAATTCGTCGCCCGCATCACATACTGTCGTATTTCACATTTTTGAGGTTTTTGAGAAATTTTGCCTAATTACTTAGTTCACCGAGTTCTTGCCATCCACAAAGTTTCAAAATATGAGGATGCCAAGTAATTCGTTTATAATTATATATTTTTGTCATTTTCCTCAAAATCATCATATCCGTATTTCACATACTGTCGTACTTTAAAATCGCCATTCATTTACACGTGTTTTATATAGCGTTGTATTTTGCCGATCCCAAAATAAACGATTTCACATACAGATCTATATTTGACCGGTATTTCCATCGATCTTTCGTAAACAAGCTTTTCACATAGTGATCTATTTTACATACATTGAAAAACAACGGTGTAATATGCGTCGTATTTTGCAATATACATTATTTGGGACTTCACATACAGACTTTTGTAGCCTAATTAAGATAATTGTAGTTTTCAATTAGATTTATGGTTTATATTGGACTTTAAAATGTTTTCTTCAAAACGGTAAAGTATATATTTTTTTCTTTTATGCTTCGTTTTACCGTATAGACATGAAATGTCGCGGGAGATTTTGAATTGCGATTTTCTCGGAAAACGTGTTTGTAAAATACGACAGTATGTGATGTGGGCGACGAATTAGTCTGATGATCGCCACCATCGGAGGATAAAGGGTATGGGCCATGCCCTTCTGCTTGATGGTCAGTCGACATTCGTAATCCCTTACGGGAGGAGAGCAAAACCAAGCGAAAATTCATAATAAATTATTAAAATCATATAACTATCTGTTGCCCCCACAAAACTTGCACATTTTCTGAAAATGAATAAAATGTCACTTTAATTTATTTTCCCCAATATCAGTGACCAATAGATACACTAGACTTCAGCAAACAATGGAGCTAAAGATACTGGATTCAATTACCGGATCGGTATGCGGTGTAGAAAACACTTCAGATTCCTTTTCATCTGGGAGTGCAGGACCATTGTTATAGTCTCGCGGTTGAAAAGACTCAGCTGTTACCACCTCTCCTTTTTTAACGACGTAAGCGCAAAATACTTATCCTCATTCGCAAATAAATAAATCTTGAGCTTCTATAGTGCGTGTTCAATTAACTTTGTCCATGTTTTTCATCATTTATTCGAAAAAGAAGAAAGATCAACAAACATCCTACCAGAATGTTGCTGGCCAAGCTTTGACCTAACAACTTTGTGCAGAATTAAAATCCGTAACTTATTGCTTCATTTGTATTCAATTTAACGCGCTTTCAGAAGAAAACTTAGGGTCAACGACGTATATCATAATGTAAACTGGTTAGTTATTGTGAAAGACGACGGGTATTTTGTTACTCAACCCGAATCGTGGAGGTGATAACACCTGGCTATAACAATGGCTCCGCATACCGGTCCCAATGTAATATCTTTAGTTAATGGTTTGCTGAAGTCTATACATATCCATTGGTCACTGATATTATGAAAGAGAAATTGATGTGACATTTTATTCATTTTTAAGAAAATGTGCAAGGTTTATTTGGGGCAACAGACGGTTATGTCATGTTAATAATTTATCAATAATTTTACACCGGGTTTTGTCTTATCCCTTTGAAGGGGACTACGGAATTTGTTATGCAGCTTGTTATTGGTCTACGCCCCACATTCTAATATTGGCATGAAACTGCCAGTTGCTTTGAGGTACTAAACTAGAACTGCTTGTGGTTTTTCAAGATGTATTTCACTCTTCGTAATGAATTGAGCACTTTCAACCGGGCAGTTTTTGTTTCAATGTTTATATATTGTGTGTATATATATGTGTGTGTGTGTGTGTGTGACGGTTGCTACCGTATACCGTAAAGCATTTTGATGTTTAGAGAAAATGAATACTTTAAACATAAATGGGCAAGAAGATTATTGTGGCTATATTTCCTTTGTAAAATCCACATCTGCTCTTAAACAAACAAGCAAATAAAACTGGTTAAGAAAAAAATACAAAATCATTGAATTTTGAAGACCTTCCATTTTATGGAATTGGACCTGAGAAAAGTTATTAAAGGTGTCGATTTGATTGACTTATCAAACACTTTACAGTTTGAACATTATCAATGGAAGCGAGCTAGTGATTGAACGAAGTATACCTCAAAGTACAGTAATTAAAAATCTACACTTTCAAACAATTTTGTTATATCATTATTGTTCCGTTGCTATGCAATTTGGCACAGGAAAAAGCTATAGACTATGGGACTACGTTTCGTAGTGCTTCTTAGAGGGTAGTGGAAAAAAACTGGCACATTTTGCTTGAAAATAAATAAAATATCACCTCAATTTCATTTCCCCAATATCAGTGACCAATGGATACACTAGACTTCAGAAAACAATGGAGCTAAAGATATTCAACTATCAGCCCGGTATGAGGTGGAGAAAAGCACTTCAGATTCCTTTTCATCTGGGAGTGCAGGGCCACTGTTATATTGTCTCGCAGTTGAAAAGATTGCAGGTGTTACCACCTCCCCGATTAAGACTGAGTATTTTTTTCAAAAACACAAAATACTAATCCTCATTCACAAAGAAGTAAATCTTGAGCTTCTATAGTCCGTGTTCATTTAACTTCGGCCGTAGTTTTCATAATTTAGTCGCAAAGGAAGAACGACGAAAAAAAATCATGCCCAACACGTTGCAGGGCAAGCTTTGACCTAACAACTTTGTGCAAAACCAAAATCCGTAACTTATTGCTTAACTTCATTTCTATTCAATTTACCGCGTTTTCAGAAGAAAACTTAGTGTCAGTGATTATATTATAATATAAGCTGGTTAGTTATTGTGAAATAGGACGGGTATAGTGTTACTCAACCCGAATCGTGGCGGTGATAACACCTCGAATATTTTCAACTGCGTGGCAATATAACACTAACTCCGCATACCGGGCCGATTGTTGAATATCTTTAGCTCACGGTTTGCTGAAGCCGATACATATATACAATTTATTTATTTTCAAGAAAATGTGTCAGTTTTATGTGCGGGAACATGGGGAAATATAATTGATATTTTGGTTTAGTTTCTTTTTCCATATACAGTTTTGACACCAATGTTTTTCCAATACAGAATTTCATGGAGAATCTGAAAACCATGGGTATGTGTTCTTAGGTGTGGGTTGGTACATTTACTGCACCCACTGTGCCCTTCTCCCAGTTGAATTCACAGCCTTGACGGAATAAAGTGCGGGAATACTGTACTTTATTCAACTGGGAGCAGAAAAGTGGGTGCAGGTGGTTGCAGAAAAGTGGGGTCACAAAATGTACAAATGTTACTTGGGTAAAATTTGTACAGGGGTAAACAATAAAAGCTTTCAAATAGATGATCCAATCTGTTCGGGTGCTCATAAGTTTCTTAACACTTAGTGACCCGGGGGTTCCATGGACCCTCATAATTTGTTTTCGCGCTGGCCGCTTAAAACGCTTGTGATTTTTGCTCGCCGTAAATTTTTTGGAATTGTCCTTGACTTTTAAATGCACTTGCTTTTCATCACGCAAATAATTAAAATCGGCCAAGCCGTTAATGATTAATTAGTGGGGGTCCCATGGAACCCTCCTTGGGTGTCACTAACGGAAGTCATTTGAAGAATATTTTTAATATAAAATAAGAAAACCGAGAACCAAAGCACATTTGTTTTTGCTGATATAAGTTCACACACATACAGTAAGTAAACAATTATTAGTATCAATAAAAATAATTAACCCTTTTTGCTGAAAAAAACAAACAATTTCATCATGTACATTGCCAAAACGTTCCTGTACAAACTCTAATGGGAAAATAGTGTATTTTGGCAACACCCGTAAAAATACAGGTCATTCCCTAAAACTGCTGGTTTGTGTTTTAAATAAAAAATGGAATTTGGGTCTTCTAAATAGATATCAACATAAAATAAGTTTTTCAAAGTTTGATATAAGCGCAAGGCTCACCCAAATAACAATCCTCATTTCAATGTGGTATAAATTTGTGGGGCAAAAATTTCCCCGAAAAGTGTTTTCCTGGGGGGGGGGGGGTCCCATGGGAAACCCCCCCCCCCTTGGGCACCAACGGGAGTGAAAACCCCTTGGTCACTTAAGTGTTAAAGGGTATAGTTAACATATTACGCTATGATTTGGTTTCGTAAAATAGGTTCAGTTCAAGGTCATTATTTATGGAATGGTAATTTGTTGAAACTTCGTTAAATCGTTCATTGGGTCATGCTAAATATATATATATATATAATATATTAAATCTATTCTATCCTAAACAATAGAGTTTGGACGTTAGGGCGGAATTTTGTTTCGCCTTAACGTATCCTTTGTTTGCGCTTTATTCCGTCAAAAGACATGACTTTAACTTATGCAAATGGAGGATAATCTCATTAGCTAACAAAAAACATGAATATTACTTAATTAGATATAAGACGGCTCATTATAGAAATAATGATAGTAAAATTTTCGCCCTATGGTTCAATCTAGTAAATATATATATATATATATATATATTATATATATATATATATATTATATATATATATATATTATATATATATATATATATATATATATATATATTTTCTGTGGTTCACCTTTCAAAGTGAGATTGTTTACGGATATGACTAGTTGATCTCCATGACCCTGTGGGTACAATGGCCACATTTGCCCTCTAATTATTCAACCAAATAACATCCATATCAAAAAGCGGGGCCCTGTATATTTTCGACTTCTGTACCGTAAGACGAACAATTTAATTTGGCACCAGTTTAACACACATGATGAATCTGAAATTTTCCCCCCCGTGTGACCTTGAACCAGTTTTGCCTTGTAACTCTTGTACTATAACCCTCATATAGGTGCAAACTATTCCTTTCTGTAATCCTTGAAAGGTACTGAACATGATGGGATACTTTAAAACAAATTTGCTACTTTTAATATTTTGACACCTGTATAACTTTGCCCGCTAGAATACATCCAAGAACACATTTTTAAAACCTTATTTTCACAAAAATGCAGTTCCACGTGTACTACAAGCCTATACGGAATAAAGCTTATAAACACCATTCAACTCTGTGTCTATATTGATTAATTCGTGCAGAAATTACATGAAGAAATAACAAATTTACCGCAATTAACTTCATCGGAATAGCGAGGACAATGAGTGAATGTATCGCATACTTGGTACTCATGGAGACAAACAAATCCAGGTGAATTGGGACATTCAAATCCATCACAGGTAGCTGCAGAATTCAACCATACATATATACTATAGTGGATTTCAAAATAAGTGAGACCTCATTAAAAGTTTTAGGTCTGTCCATTCACCGTGAGAGGTAAGAGGAATTATTTTAATGACCACAGGTAAAAAAGTTGATGATACTCATACAATATATAGTAATGTAGCTAGTAAATAAATGTTGACCTAAAATACAATATTTCACATCTAAAATAGATGGATGTTTCAATTGAAGTATCCAGTGGCGGATCCAGAATCAGAAAAGCAGGGCTACAAGGAAGAGTTAAATATTGCGAGGTATCGGCAAACAGACTTATTCATGCAGAACTCTTTATTGAAGTAGGAGTATTTCCTATCTATATACATGTGTAAAGAGTTAATGTGAACCAGTACAACGTGTTGGTTGATAACACGCAATTTTTAACCCTACTTTGCGCCCCTGCTTTTCCGATTCTGGATCCGCCACTGGAAGTATCGGGATGAAAACACTGAGCATTTATTTCATTAAACGTTGTTATTTGAACATAACTTGCTTTTTTTGACAAAATACCAGTGGTCCTAAAAACGTGTAAGACCATACGTGTAACCTTACACTTTAAGATGCAACCTTTCACGTCTAAGATGTATCGTATGCGTGTAAGCATATGGCCAAGTGGTTCAAAAAACGTGTAAGGTTGTAAATGTAACCTTACACGAGTAGCATGATCCTATGCGTGCAAGAGTTCATCTTACACGTCTTTAGTGTTGCGCGATACGAGAGATTGCTCGCGGCTGCTATTTCTTACGCGTCATCCATCGAGACACGATTGGGCAACGAGATGACTCTTGAAAAGAAAAGCAAAAAGGTTATTCTTCACCCGCGGTTGAAAAATTACACAATACCACCTTAAAGGAGGGCGAAAATGCATAATCTATGGCTTTTACGTAATTTGTAATTAAACGGAAAAAATTCCAATCCTAAATGTTGCTGGCCTTTTCTAAATTAATTTTCACCATGTTAAAAATAATATTTTAGCTTATCTTTTTAAGATTAATAATATTGCCAATGCACTGGCCATGTCTGCTAATTAATCAGGAGCTCGTCCTACACCCCGCGGTCAAATTGGTATACCGTCCATCACTAACAGACACATCTTACACGTGTAAGAAATATCACCTTGTATTTCATTGGTCGTGCATGCATTACGTGTAAGATGATTGGCTGCATGTGATTTTTCAAGCTTTATCATAACATGATTCGCCAATTCAAGTGTCTCGCTATATTATAAGACGTGTAAGGTAGCATCTTGAACGTGTAAGGTTTTTATGATTGCTTGGCCATTCATAGTCCACGGGTTCCAAATTCACACCAGATAATTATCGCGTCGTGTAAATAGAAATGGGTAAATAAAAAACTTAGCCCAAAATTGTGATCTCAGCTGGCCTATAAAATGAGTCCGACCAGTATAACAAAAATAATTTTCCCACGGATGAACAAAAATTATGTTTTTTTCTTGCACCTATCCACCATGTCAGTACGAAATATATTATACAAATATTGAACGCCTGAGAGTGTGATAGTAAAAAATATATCATGAGGTCAAATTTCCATTTCACGAGGCGAAGCTGAGTGGAGTAGAACAGTTACAATTTCCCCGAATGATATATTTTTACTATTGCACGAACATAGGCAGTCAATATTTGTTTTATATTATGATAATACCTGTTTTATTTCAAGCCATGTAATAGTAAAAACTATTACTTGGCGCAAATCACTATAATCGTGATATTAAAATAACCATCTAATCAGTGTGTTATACCCATTTAGCAATATACTTCATCCATAGGATTGCCGACTAAATTAGACTAAATGTAATTGATGAAACAATGAATTGTGACAAAAGATCGCCAAATAAACATAAATTTGAATACATACGCGATGATTGTGCACTGGTTGAAATTGAAATTTGGAATCCTATGTTCCACGTCTCATCTTGATGAAGATCAACACTTGGTATTTTTACAAACAAAATCCACATCGTGGTTGCATTTATTGAAATCTTCTCAGGGTAGTTATTCCGAATAGATGTTCCGCTTTGAGAAGTTATTCCATAGACAGTAGACGAAAAAGATGGAGAACGTCCGTGTCCCATTGCGAGAGAATCTTTAATTGAGATATTGGTGTAATCAAACTGAATGTTGAACATCATGTTATTGCTGACTATTTCCAATAGGGAATCACACCTATCTACCCCGTGCATTGTCCTTTGCGTTTTCGGGTACTGGTGGACAATTTCCATCAACAGGTCCTTGGATAAATATACTCTTCGACTCAGCGAACATATGTCTGCAAATTAAATTTCACAACATAAAAGAAACGAAAGTCAGTTTCATAACATAACATGCTTATCCTCGGGCAATCTCTATTGGGATTCTTTCCCTATCGTATTATAAGGGGTTCTCAAAAATACGTTAGCTCCTAATATTCATAGTCTATGAGCCAGTCAGTTTCAAAACATAACATGCTTATCCTCGGGCAATCTCTATTGGGATTCTTTCCCTATCGTATTATAAGGGTTCCCAAAATACGTTAGCTCCTAATATTCATATTCTGTTTAGGTCTGAGCCAGTTTTCGGTTTAGTCCATGAGCTGCCATCATCATATTTTCGGTTTGTTGCACCCACATGGTGATTAATTTTCCAATATATCACCTTGAAGGGGGTGTTTCCCTGACTAACTAGGATGAGGTATGTTTCCGACCCGAAAAGTTGCACATTAACGCGCACTGCCTTTTTCAAAATGGCCGCCATTGTTTTATGAGAAACTGACAATGTAATTTCATTATAGATAGGAACTTTATCTTGGACTAAACGAAATAAACTTTTATCTTCCTGAAGTGGGCTTAGACATTTAAGCGTCCAAGATGGCCGCCAGCGGGAGTTCTAAATTGGCAAATTGATGGGGTAAGAATGTGAGTGATATTTTGGGAGCACCAAAAAGAGAATTTAATGACATCTGTATTGTACGGAAATTATATTAACTAATGATGGCGGTTATACCCGCTCCAGGGGATCCAAATCAAGAAGAAAAACACCCCTGCACATTTTTTTCGACATAATAAGAATAATAAGAACCACAAGGAAAACTATTGATAACATTTTCTCCCAATTTTCTCTCATTCTTTTGGACAATTTCAGACCACTCAACACGTCGAGTTGAAGCTGCGAAAGAAGATGATCTCTACAGTAGAGAGGGAGAGAAGAAGCCGGTGGAACAAGTCAGAAACAAAGATAGCACAATGGTGTGCTCGAAAGAAAGTTAGGTCACGATATTTAAATTTTCCTTCTACATCACAACTTTTTCACTTCTTCATAAGCATATTTCTTATTTGTACTGGGAACCACCTATGACGTCAATGAGTAGTCCTTAAATACAGTCCACACCCATTTATTATGATTTTATTGTATTAGGTTGATATGAGCTGCTATGAACTATTATAGAGTCAGTTTAAACTACGTTATAAATATGACCCAAGCAGGGAGGAAAAATAACATAGAAACTGGGTGGGCCATGGCCAACTCAGTTAATTATTTGGCCCACCCAGTAAATTCAGTCTGCCCAATGACCCAAAATGGCCAACCCAATAAATTATCTGGCTCAAAAATATATTGATAAGTTGCAGTATTTCAGTTAAATTAATAGATGCTAATAAAATAGTCACTGAGTTATTCAAACAATATCCTGAATAGGCAGTGTGTGACTACACCTTACAATTATGGTATTCAGGGTAGTTGGAGTGAGGCCTATACTAATTAAGTGAAGATCGTCATCTTTAAAGGACACCAAGACAAGTAGGTATGTTATATTGTAATGGATTGGAATATGCTGAAATTCATGCCTGTATACTACACAACATAATGATCACATCATGACTCGGGGCAAGCAAGCCTGGGGGAATGGAACACAAATACAAATTGCCACAATACAAGTCCAAATAAACTGGAAGTTTGCAGTAAGTAGCTCAAAAAACCAAATGCAACTGCCACTTTTGTTGTGTTTTATTTTAGATCCAGCAAATGCTAAATAAACTAATTGTAAATCATGTTTTACTATATAATAGTAACTATATAAAAAAAAATGATGATTTGGGATTTATCACCTGTGTCAAAAAGTAATGATTCTATCTCTCTGGCATTTTGTCCAAAAACCCAATTTTTAATACAAAACAAAAACAAAAACACAGAATGCTCCCAAATTCAAATGACTATTTGAAACAATTTTTGTTCCTTTTTGTTTTGCTATAATCATACTCTGTATAACTTTAACTCCTATTTCCTTGCACTATAAAACAGGGGACTGACACTGAACAAAAGGCTCACTAAGCTGGGAAGAGACATAGTAATTTGCCGTCAAAGTTAGATTGATGGATGACGAATAATAAGGTTGTAGAAAAGAGACAATATCTGATGTAATAATAATTAATATCATTGCCATGAGTCAATAAAATGGGGATGGTATCAAAAGGATTGTGTTTTCATTGTTACAATCGGGCACTACAAAAATTGTCAAATTGCGGCGTTTTAGTGAAACATCAGAAAGTGTGTTCGCGTGTGAGTGGCTGATGCTTGCCATTTTTGTTATTGTTGAATTTGTTTGTTATATATTATTTGGATTAATTGGTTTATAGTTACAAAATAAACAACTTCACTAACATATGTGCAATTTACGAATAATGTGGTAGTAAAAATGCATGCAATCAATCAAATTTATAATTAAATTTATGTTTCTGAACAAACACACAGTCATAATCAAAATTTTGTGGTCACTTTTTCAATAGGCGGACATTTTAAGTTTACACAGGGGTCAAACTTTAAATTACTCAATCATGTTGGAATGTCATTCATATTGTTACGGCGAGTACAAGGATTCAAAATGTATAGTTTGTACCATCTATGACCAGTGGTTTTAGATTATTGGGTTGGGTAAAAAATGGATAAAAGTGCCCAAAAAAAAAAAGGTAAAATATTCCATTTGTACAGGGGTCAAATCAGAAGTTGCTCCCAATCTTGGAAAAAATGAAACACATTATTCATCTAGCTTAATGTGTCACAAAATAAGGAAATTTAAGCAGCTGCAATGCATATTATCTGTTATGCTACAAAAATAGTCATGGTGCAAAATGAAATCCAATTGGACCTTCATCTCGGTAAGGAAACGTTGAACTAATCAAAACTATATTTGGGAGTCCTCATCCGCAGGCAATAATTGCAGCATTTTTAAAATATAATCAGAGTAACTTGCAATGTGGCCTTACATTTCAACATGATTGGAGTAAATTTGTTTGACCCCTGTGTAAACTTTAAATTGTACCCTATGAAAAAGTGACACCACAATTGGACACCACAAACTCCTTGCATTGATGTAGAGGTCATTGCTAACTATAAAGGTATCAAACCTTAGATGAAGTCTGCGGCATGCCTGAACGAACTCCCAAATAAGACCCTATGATATTCTGTCATGATCCTGCTCTATAAAAGATGGGTTCACTAGATATAGGCATTTCAAGTGAAAATAGTGTCTGCATCCGTGGGTTTAAAATGTGCTTTACGTAATAAGAGAGCTCTTCAGCAACTCAGATCACTTCGAATTTTTGAAATAGGACATCCGTTTGCAAATATCCAATTTTTTTTGTACTCTTACATGACGTCATTAGAGAATACGGCCCGCGGTCCGTCAAGTACGTATATCCTGTTTCAAAAATTGAAAAAAAAAGTTGGCGTCCGTATAATGGAATAATACCTGAAAGGAATGTGGGAAAAAAGGGATGGGCCCGTTAGCGATTGCGTCATTTTCAGTGTTTGCGAGACCGACAGTCCTGACAAAACGGTCCAGTTTTCTCGCTAGGGTTTCATAGCTTTAGACCCAATTACGAAAAAACAAAACATAGTAACGGACCTTGATGCAAAATATCCAAGAACCCTTCGTTTTCCGAGATATTTGAGATTGGTTTGATTGCGCATACGCTATGACGGACGGATAACTTTAATCTCTCGCCGCAGATAATAATTAGATAATATCTTTCGTAGTCTGTGAAACAGACCTTACACACTTCCCGACCGCCGTATTGGGAGAAAAGTGTCAAGGTGTCAAAGGTAAAGTCTTTTATTTTCTTTATTGCATGGCCACGTGGTAGTGTCCTCTTCTACACAAAATATGTACGAAATCAAACGATAAAAGGTTTCTACATGTATTTTTGGTTATGTCCTGATATATGGATCCACATGAAGACAAACAATGGCAAGGTTTTTTTTTTTTTTTTTTTTTTTTTATTTGACTCTCACAATACCAAACTAATTTTAATTTTTGAGGAAAAATTTTAATTTGTGTTTTTTCAATGAAGGAAAATAACCATTCTTAATAAAGATAAAACTTACCACAAATATGAATCTGCGTCTGGCAGGATTTTCTCTTAATACACTACATTCGAATTTTGTGTTATATTTGATAGCCTTCTTACTTTGCTCTAATTGCATATTTGACGAAAATGAGAAAATTTGTATTTTAAAAATCACAATGCAAACAATCTGAAATTGCAAGAATTTTTCTATAAGCATAATACAAACATAATTGTGAACCAAATGCTTCCCAATCATGCTCTTGAATTGGCCCAATGAATATATTTTAACCCAAAAATGTGAAAAATTTAAGAGCCTTTGTTATTTTCTTGCATTTTGTGAGAAGTTGTACAAGCTATCAATCTGAAATTTGCATACTTTCCCCTTCAAACCTTACCAACACTTACTATGAAGAGAGTGAGTGTGTATCAAGTACATAGGCCTATGGCATATTGTTGCAAAAATGGGCATAATTTGAGAATTTTACTTAAAATTTTGCATTTTTGTGGAAGTTTTTTTAAAGCTATCAATCTTGTATGTTTATGTATTCATCTTCAAAACCTGTACAAACACAACCTTGTACATAATGCACTGGCTGGTTCTTCCAGGGGGTGGGTGTTTTCGGGGGCGCGCGCCCCTGGTTAATTGGCAAAATCTTGGAAAATCAGCCAAATTGGTGTACCATAACTACTTCCGCCCCCCGGGTAATTTTTGGCATTTTTCAGGGCGTGGAATCGCCATGTAATGAGTTGAAAAATATATTTAATGACATAATTACCTATTTATCACCAAAAAGCGCAAAATGTATATAAGGCTCTTAAGACCCCATTTGAGCATCGTTGTCCCCCAAAGACGCCATATCTTTAAGGTTTGCACTCTCACCCAAAACCCTTTTTGGCGACATTTTGAAATTTCACCAAAAAAACCATACTTTTTGAAAATTTCGACATTTTTGATATATGTAAGCCACATTTGACGTCCAAATAACCCTATTTAGGGACAATTTGTCTTGTCATACCAAAGAACCTCTATTTTTCCAGGGTCACCGACTTGCCGATGGTTTGAAATCGCAAAGCCTTCCACCCCTAATGTCATATTGGAATGGCACCCTAAATCCCCTCGTGAACAATGTTTTAAAATTAACTAAACGCAGGGGGAATGGTGAAATTGAGGGGAATGCGACGAAAACTGGTTAAGCGAGAGAGTGGAATATGAAAGCTAGGGGGGAATGCGCGGTGGAATGCGACAGTTGTGACGAAAAAAATGAAATCCTCCATTCCCGGTGTAAATAATGGACGGTCCCGGAGTGAATTAATAAGCATTTTGTGAGATGATTATCAAGGTATCTCACGCGATAGCTACCAACGGTATTGTTTTTTTTTTCAATCCCCGTTTTGAATGTTAGAGGGAAGATATGCTGCACAACACATTTGAGCGGGGGGAATGACATTGGAATTAGCATATTTTGGATTGTAGAATGTGTTTGTTCTCTACGCAAACCCACACAACACACACGTTCAGTGCAGTAGATCGTTCACCGATTACGTGAAAGTGTAACATGAACTGCCTCATAGATAGTCCTCAAAAAAGTTCTTTTCAAATTCAAGTTAATTTTGACCGTGCCTTTTGGTGTTATGAACGCAAAGGTTCATAGTACGCACGCTGCTTCCATAGGTCACTATTTTGGAAAATGTACTGCCAGTTATGGACAGCAATTAAAAAAAATACGCCTTTTTTTAAGCAAGCTTTAATTGCGCGTAAGAGTGGGAAGAAGGATACCCAGTGATCTTATTAAAAAGTGAGGTGGTTATATGCCGTGAAAAATCCAGAGTAACGGTTTTTGCCTTGCAGAGGGTGTATACAACTATTATTAATACACACACACACACCCACCCCCATTGCAACAAAGGGCTTACATCCCTTTCGAGAAAAAGAGGAAAACGATACAGTGTAAGTAAAGGTGCTATCATGATTGAATATTAAGTTTTAATTTTTAACTTGTTTTTGAAATGTTAGACATATAAAAAAGGTTAGATCGTTCAAATGTAGTCTTTATTTTTCTTAATTATTAATAACTTTAATTGAAAAGTGGATGTACGCTCTTTTGCAAAACAACTATTGGACCCCTTTTCTAAAAAACACCTTTGGTGGATTAAAATCGATTCCATCTTTTATCACTGCATTATTCATCTGGATTATGTTTTTAAAATCAAAAGAAAATAATTGAATATCTCATGTGAATTTCCAAATAGAACATTAATTAATTTGGCCAAAATGCCATTTTCTGATCATTTTAAGTTTTCCGAAACAGCAACTTTTGTTAATTGAAAACTATTTTTTTTCACCACATAGTGACTTAAAAATAGTGATTCTGGTTTTGAAATTAAACCATACAAAAGTACATAAACATGAAAAATAGGAAAACAAAAATATTTTCTGAGAGATTAAGCATTTTTAAGTCAACAAATGTTCCATTTCAAAGTTGCACTGAAGACATTGATACAAGGTTACAATACACACCATGCATTAATGAAACACACGTCACCGTAAGACATGCCGGTCTTTATATTCAAGTATAGACCTCCAGGAATAGAAGCCAGTGACTTAATTCATGCCAGAAGGAAATCGTCAGTTGAATATTTTATTAAGCTATGCCCTTTAGCATTGAGCAAAGTTCTTTAAAGATGTCTAACCATGGAATATTGTTGCATATATATATATATATATATATATATATATTATATTATATATATATATAATATATTATTAATATATATATATTGGGAGAAATTGGAATGGAGACGAAACGTAGCAGCTGATATATCACGCGAATTTAATTAGCGAAGCGTTCGCCCACAGGGGCTTCAGCAAGGCAAATACATGAAATCAAAAATAATTAGAAAAATGCAAAAATGAATATACGCATGGCACCAAATGGTAATTTGGAAACTGCGTGATACATTATGTATAATGAAAAATAATAGTAGATAACATATAAATGCATATATATTACGGAATAATGTAGTGAAACTAACTTAATGTGAACAAATAATATTTGGAAAAAGCGTAAAACTCACCAGAAAGAAAAACAGCTGGACAAAGGTGGGGTATGTGGGTATAGGTAGACATAACCGGTGTCATATACTACAGTGTCCAGTGTTGACTGAGTGTCCTACCATTCATCTGTGTATTGTGTTCTCCATTGGGTGTTGTATGAATCATTTGTTTCAGCACTGTACCCAAAATGGCCTCGGTCGACAAGGTCACGGTTTATAGTAATGTTGCTATGGTAGCAGGACACTCTCTCATGCGGGGACACTCAGGTTTTTACACGGATGAGACAATGAATCGGAGGGTAGTGACAAGAAAAATGTGAGGCGTTATGCCAAGGGAAACGAAAAAAAAAATCCAGAGGGGAAAAAAGGAAGCCAGAGGAAATAGGCAAGGGGTCGGCATTGATTACCATGGGGTTTTAACGTGTGAAGCTTAGCAATCCAATATGATTCACGACGGACGTTATGATGTTTTCTCGTTGATTGATTTATTTTTTCAATACCCATTAAAGAAATGTGTATGAGTGATTCAGGGGCATCTGAAAATGCTCAACGATAGGTGAGTTTCTTTTTGTGTTTTTTGATATCTAATTTGGTGTTCGTTAAGCGGGTATATGTGAGTAGTGGTTTTTCCGACCATACTTGGAGATTGCATTTATGACAAGTGTGAGATAGACCACCCACTGTGTTTTGCATTGGCATATTGTACGTAATGGGGGAAATTTATTCCCCGTATAAGAACTAGTGAATTTGTGAGACTCATAATGAAGGGGCATACTGAGCACTTTTTAGATCTACATTTAAAGCAACCAGGGTTAGTCTCTTTATCTAAGGGGCGTAGTTTGGCAGTGACTGTGAGATCCCGTAAGTTGCGGGGACGGCGGAAGGCGATAATAGGAGTGAAGGGGCATACTGAGCACTTTTTAGATCTACATTTAAAGCAACCAGGGTTAGTCGCTTTATCTAAGGGGCGTAGTTTGGCAGTGACTGTGAGATCCCGTAAGTTGCGGGGACGGCGGAAGGCGAGAATAGGAGGGGATGGGAAAACCCGTTTAAGCCTATCGTCGGTGTCTAAAATGTGCTTATGGCGATTTATAATACGACGAATACCGTTGAAGGCCGGATTATATGTAGCAACCACGGGAACTCTGTCAGAATTTTTCTTAGGTTTGTAGGTGAGTAGAGAATTCCGATCAAGTTGTTGGTCCCGCTCGATCTGAGAGTCGATGGTATTTTGATCATAATTACGCTTTATTAGATAACCCTTTAGATTGTCAAGGTGGAGATTTTCTTGATCACGCTCGGTACAGATGCGGCGGATTCTCAAGGCCTGGTTAAATGGTATACCTTTAAAGGTGTGAGATGGATGGCAGGAGGATAGTAGGAGATATGTATGTTTATCAGTGGGTTTACTGTAGAGAGTAGTTTCGATGTATCCATTTTTCAGCAGGGTGAAGGTGTCAAGAAATGGGACTTGGGAGGAAGAGGTTTCAAAAGTAAATTTGATGGTTGTGTGGATCGTCAATGTATCTCCTCAACGATCCCTCCAGAGGTTTAGTGGAGGCAGAGTTGAGGATAGTGGCTTCAAGCGAACCCATAAAAAGGTTCGCCGTTGAGGGCGCCGCGCACGTGCCCATCCGTAGGCCTAGGATTTGATTATAAAATTTCCCGATAAATTCAAAGCTGTTAAGAGTCATAACCAGTTCCAGAAGACGGATAATGTGGTCAGTTGGCGGAGACTGTTGTTGACGTTCATTGAGATATTGTTTACAAGCAAGTAAGCCCTCCTTATGATTAATGTTGGTATAAAGGGCCGTGACGTCAGCTGAAACTAGAATAGTGTTGTCCGGGAAGGGGGCTTTTTTTATTTAAGTTTGTGATATGATTAATGAAATGAGTCGTGTCTTGTATATACGATGGAAGCGATTCGACGAGAGGGCGAAGGTAAGAATCAACGAAGCGTGAAATTTGAGCCGTAGGACACGCACACCCACTAACAATAGGGCGACCCGGATTGGCAATTTTATGGACCTTCGGAAGCATATAAAAGTGCGCACATTTGACATTTTTAGGATCGGGGGTAATGGATGGAAGAACCTCTTTGTCAAGGGTCAGATTGGAGAGAGTGCGTTGAACTGATTTTGTGTTTCTGAGTGTGGGGTCGGAACTTATTTGTTCGAACGCTTTGGTGTCGTTAAGTTGGCGTGGCCTTCGCTAAACATAGGTGATCTGTCACAGAAGAACTACGACCCCGAAAATTTGTCAGCCGGTTTTCAGCACAATGTTAGGGTTGTTTTTGATATGCGACCTCAAGTGCTTGGCGTTCAGATGGGGGGGAGGTTGTCGACATGCATGTTACAGTTAAGATTGTGATATCAGTGCAGGACCTTTTCTAAATTAGTTCCAGGAGATTGTTGAGCTTGGGATGGGATTCCGAATTAATTTTGTGTCTGAAAGGGGTGTATCGGCCTTTTGCTTGGACTTTATCAAAGAATTCTTAGTCTCATTCGTCTACAGAAGGCGTCGAGATCATGATTTTCATTGTAAGGTGTTTGACTTCCGGGGGGTAGGGCAGAATCCCAACCCTTTAGATAGGAGGTCAATGCTGGTTGGGAAAGTTTGATTGGATTGATAGTGATGATATAATCTGAAACAGAGGTATGAGGCGTTGGAGTAGTAATAGAGGCAGGGCGTAACCAGACCTTGGGAAATGGGGGGGGGGGAAGAAGGGGGCCAACGTATTTTTAGTTAACCCTTCGGGGCTACTTGGGGTCATTCTCCACTAGACACTGTTACATTTTGGGGGATGGCGGGGGGGGGGGGGCAGGGTTCCGTTTGGGGTGCTTGCGCCCCCGCCCCCCCCCCCGCTTGTTACGCACTGAATAGAGGTGCTTTTAATAATGGTAGCAGTCCGTAGTCAAGTTTCGTAATACTAGGAGAAGGAGTAGGTATTCTTTGTGTTTAGTGTTGGTGTAGCGATCGTCGATTTTATTGGGGGTTGAAGTTAGGCCTATGTTAGATGAATGTGATTTGAGAGGGTGGTCGCTGTCATCATGAGGGAGCGATGGGACGAGAGAGGGACTGATTTTTCTTAGATTTGTGGTAAGTGTGTCAGTAGTGGTAACACTCTGCTTAAATGTCTCGGCAATATTGGTGACGGTGCGAGTTATAGGCATAGAGGGGGAAATATTGGCGTTGATTTTTTAAACCGGTTGACGGCGATTGGTATATGTGATTTATGATACCGGCGATTTGATCTACGCGATGCGCCGAGGAGCAGGGAGAAGCAACAAGAACGTCCAATGGAGGAGTCACTGTAGGAGATAGCAAACAACATTGGAAGGTTAGTTAGGTCTGTGCAAGCCATTATCATGAACTAAATAAGTCCTAGATTTATTATTAGAAGACGCGGTGTAGAAGCGGTGTACCACACTCACTATGAGTGTTTGTCACATGAAGAAGTGTCAGTAGGCAATTGACTCTCAGAGATTAGATTGACACTTCCGTTTACAGAATTGAGATCATGATCATGGTATATAGGATACGTAATAGAGGTGGGTGATATCATCACTCACATTAGTATTGTTGGAAAAAGTCAGAACCATCATCATTTATAACCATGACTGACAAGGTATGATTGGTTTTAACACTACAAACACTTGTACCCGTGGCTGGGGGGGGGGCCCTTGTATTCCAATGGGGGGGATATGAGCGTTGAACATGGACTTTCAAAATGCCTCCCTAAACCACTCATTTTCACAGACTAAACACAAGCTAAAAACATACCCTTAAACAAGATTTTATGTGTTCTGCTACCCAACAAGACGCCAGCTGAATTGAATCCGTAAATTATCCCCCTTTATTATGCTATGCTTTGCTTACTTCCCAAGTTCCGATTACAATATTTTGGATGATTTTGATCCCTGCTTAATGAGATATAACATGACAATTTCAGTGTTAAGAAAAAAACATACCCTTTTTTCCATATTTTGCTGTTTTTGACACCCTAAACAATGTACGCGCGTACATCGCCTGTTGCAAAAAAAGACACCCTTTTTACGCGTTTTCTTGTTCACGCATCATATCCACCTTTGAATACAAGTGCCCCCCCGGGACCCGTGGAGTCTTGTATGGGAGACTGAACATTGTTTACAACACTACGGTTACCATGCCTACAGTTCTGTTGATCGTATTGTAGTTTCTTATCTTTAACAGTCCTTATTCTACAAAATTCTTTCTTTACCTTTTCATTCAATTGATTTAACAAATAATGATATTGAGCTGGGTTATTTAATTCTTGCCATAGTTGAGTTTTCAGTTTATCAATATTGTTCCGTATTTGTGATGTGTTTCTGTGTGCGATTTTGATAGCAATGTCACGTAAACGGCAAGAAGAATTATTGGTCTGTTTTACGTGTGGGTTGTCCATTTGCAAGTTCCTTCTTACTGTGAGCCCTTTATTGTGACAGATAGGATTCATATAATTCATATCTTGAAAGTTTCATTCTTTTTCTTTCCAACCTGATATAAATGGTGGAATCTGGCCTCATCATGATATCTGTGCCGTTTCTCCAATGTCGGATCGTATCCTCAAAGAGGTAGCGATATAGTCAGGCAGCAGATGTCACTATATTTTCACTACTGCGATAATTTTGCCAACTTTGATTTTTCACTTTCATGTATTCAAGGAATCACTTTCAACTTGTCGCCGAATTTCCAGTGTCGTATTTCGTCACCTGGGAGTGCATTTTCAAAATGGCCGCCAAAATAATAGAAAATCGAATAAAAGCGTATTGTTTACCACGAATACCATCTAATAGGGTCAAGTTTCTGGATAAGTTTGATCAAGTGACCGCTAGAAATGTTTTAAAACCAAAACAGTATTGTTCAGGAATGATAGAGGTTTTTTTTTCAAAATGGCCGCCAAAATCATAGAAAATTCTTTAAAAGCATATTGTTTACCAAAATGCCATCTAATAGGGTTGGGTTTCTGGATAATTTTGGCCAAGTGAACTCTAGAAATGTTTTAAAATAACAACAGTGTTGTTCAGGAATTATTGATGGTGGTTTTACTTCCAAAATGGTGACCGAATCATAGAAAATCAATTAAAAGCATAATGTTTGCGACAAACATTATCTACTAAGTTAGTTTTCTCGATGATTTTAGGCAAGTGATCTCTAGAAATGTTTTCATATAAAACGGTGTCATTCACGAATAATGGAGCGCACGTTGTCTAAAATGACTGCTAAATTCACACACACACACACACAAATGACCAAAACACTACCCAATAGGATAATGTTCAAGATTATTTAAGAATGTTATTCTTTAAAGATGTTTACGTATCACAAATCACATTATTATTTGTACAAGATGCTTTCTTGTAAAATGGATGTCAACCCTTAAATGTCATATACTAACACATACTAACACAGAGAGGGCTAAAGCACACGCTCTAAAGGCTGCTGCAAAGTCGTCTTTATGTATCCCTCTCAGGCAATGATGAATGGCACGTTCAATAGCGCTTCGGCTAGCATATCGAAGTCCTGCAAGGTCAGCTTTCAGCCTTGGAAACAGCTAGAAATCACATGGTGTCGTGGTGGACTGTAAAGGGGACAAGGCAATATATGACTGTCGTTTGCTTAAAACAAAGTCTTTTCCAAGAGTAGACCCATGTGTTGAAGCATTGCCATGATGCAGAAAAAAATCTGTAGCATTCCCATCTATTCGAGGACCTGTGGCAAAAACCCTTAAATAGTACTAATAAACATTTTGGAGTTTAATTTTTGCAACAATACCATACCCATAAAAAATATTGTATACCAAAACTTGGTATTGGTGCTGCATTTTGCAGTGATCATAGGCGTATATCCCGGGGGATGGGGGGGGGGGTATATATCCCAAAATTTTGATAAGGGGGATGGTCAATACGATCACCCCCACGTAAAAAATCGAAAATCAGGCCACTTCCACTCTCTCCCCTTTTCTCTGGGGTTAGAATATAGAACATCTTGGCGTGAAGCTTTCTTAACAAAGCGTTATCTGTTGAGGATCTTATATTTTCTGCTGATTGCTTTGATGTGCCAACAAGTGCAGCTATATGTGTGTACCACAATGTCGGTAAGACTAGGTTGATGGCTATTGGTCCTGAAAGCAGGGAGAAGCCCTTACTGGTTGATGGAAAGGAGGTGGAGTTTGTCTATCAATTCAACTTTCTTGGATCCTTGATTACTAAGGAGGGTGAATGTGGCCATGAGATCCAATCTATCCAAGATCTGGGCTGACAGAGGAATTACTAGAATTTCCAAAACTCGTCTAGTCCAAGCTCTGGCAATTCCAATGGCCACATACGCAAGTGAGCCACGGACCCTCACCCAAGCAGACCGTAACAGAATTGCAGCCTTTGGGATGTGGTGTTGGAGGCGTATACTTCGCATCCATTGGATCGAGAAGAGGACAAACTCCAGCGTTCTTCAGGAGATTGTGGTGAAAAAACGCTTGTTACAGAAGATCTGCATCCAGAATCTAAGATATTTTGGTCATGTATCATGGCGTGGTGGAAACAACTTGGGGAAGGTGATTGTGCAAGGAATGGTTGAAGGCAAAAGAAGATGCAGGCGGTTACAGGACGCACTGTGCTATGCTGAAGATCGTCATCTCTGGCATCGCATCTCTGAGGTCACGATCTGTCAGTCAAGACAGGAGCGAACCAACCAACCAACCAACCAACCACTATTACTCGTCAATCTTCTTGCAACTAGTTTTTTACAAGGCTGCTAAAATAATATCAGTCTACAATGGCCTTCCATATCTTGGGTCTTTTTTGACGGACTCGCGCCTGTCTCTATAGCAAGCTGTCCTTTTTCCAATTACAACAGTCCTGTATGAATGGCCTTCTTCCCCATAAACTAATTGCAAATCGGCATGCATTCTTGTGTCAGCATCGCCGAGTTTGACACAAATTTTATGTATACCCTGAATTATTCTTTTAAATTTACCACCATGACTTGGCTAGAAGTGGACAGTGCCCTGACCTAGAAGTATTTATGCTAATGAGGTTACATAAAGAGGTTTATTTATCTGGCCTTTTGGGAAGAGACAGTCTAATACCTGCAGATCACACAATCACAAGCTCATCTGCGAAAGACCTTTCACGTTCAGAGATTTCAAAGAGTTTCAGGGACTTGCTATTCCTCATATGATGCCAGCAATAAATCAGAAAGCCAAGAAAGCTCCCTAGAGTTTGATAGAAGATATGTCAGCCCTCTAAATTGGGCAAGTTGCTCCTGGCTCTTTGTGAGGTAGTAAATATCTAACCCTTTCTTTATAACATTCTCTATCTAACATAATTGGCATCCGCACCCAGTTCCATACTTTGCGAGAGCATCACGGTACCAGTTTTCCTCATTAGATAGCATATGACGGGATCTAATTATGGAAAAAACTTCTACAAACGGGGCCGGGGACTTGTTGCATATTCATATGCAATTGCGCGAATGTTTCACTGTTATCCCCATAGAGAACACAAATGAGCACACAAACATTGTTCACGTCTGAGTTGCATACATAAATTGCATCAATTTTGTCTTGATTTCAATCACTACCTGACATTTAGTGAAAAACTAGAATTCCTCAATATGATGCCTTATCAAATTAGCATTGTTACGACAAAGTATGTTTGTATTGTGCTATCTCCAGGGATGCGTGCAGTATTTATTGGGAGGTCCTTCAAAAAAGATGACCCAACTCCCTTAAAAGGCCTTTTTTGGACTTTTGAACATTTTCTCACTTTCTTGTCAAAGTGTCTCTAAATTGTGGCTATTTGTTATCACAAATATCAGCAAAACGTGGACCTCTGTCATTTTGTGGAATTTGGGATGTGTAACATTAGTTTATATTAGTGTGCCATAGAAGAAAGATACCATTAATCATTTCCAACAAGGTTAAGCATATACCCAAATTGTGCTCTACTCAACAGATCTTGGGGAGAGGTTAATCTATTAATTGTAAGCAGTATTGTTTCTGATATAAAAAACATCTTTAAAATTCACTAGAGTAAAAATCTGGAAAAACAAGTCCCCATAATTATGTTCTTTTTAATATTTTTTTTTCGATAATTTCTAATTATTTTGTTAGCCATCTTGGGAAAAAGCGCGCTCTAGTAATAGTACAGAATAGCACTTTTGGTCCTAAAATATTATAGGAAATCAATATGCTAAAATTATCTAGAAAACTCCACTCTATTGAATGGCATTTTGATCAATACTATGTTTTAGGACAGTTTTTAATAATTTTTTATGATTTTGGCGGCCATTTTGGAAACAAACCCACCATCAATTATTTCTGAACAACACTGTTTTTATTTGAAAACATTTCTAGAGATTACCTGACCAAAATTATCCAGAAACCCGACCCTATTAAATGATATCTTGGTAAACAATATGCTTTTAATGAATTCTCTATGATTTTGGCTGCCATTTTGAAAAAAAGCCCTCTATCATTCCTGAACAACACTGTTTTAGTTTTCAAACATTTCTAACGGTCACTTGGCCAAAATAATGCAGAACCCTAACCCTATTAGATGGTATTTGTGGTAAACAAGTAAACAACACGCTTTTATTCGATTTTCTATGATTTTGGCGGCCATTTTGAAAAAGCGCCCCCAGGTGACGAAATACGACACTGAAAATTCGGCGACAAGTTGAAAGCGATTCCTTGTGATGTCCTTGAACACATGAAAGTGAAAATTGGCAAAATTATCGCAGTAGCTGACAACTGCTGCCTGACTAATACACAGTCATACCATTAAAGTCTGACTCAGAGATTTCAAAATATTATTTTTTTGTGTAATAATGAAAAATAGTCAACTAGAACTAAAGATAGTAACCTAAAATGCACAATTCCGAAATTTGAGATGAATCGGATTTTTCGTTTTGATGCAGTAAACATTTATGTGTAGCATTACGTCCCATAGGATACTGTGTATAACAAAAATTCCGGATCCGGAATTTTATAACAAAGTTGTGATTTTCTATATGAAGAAATTCGATTTAAGCTTAGCAATTTCACACAGTGATTAGTATATGGACAAGCATTATGTACATGCAAAAAACACGATTTTTTTGGAAATTGAGGGCGCCCTCCTCAGGAAATCTCTGAGTCGGCCTTTAAGTACTAGCAACAGTACTACATAGTAGAGAGAGATTGGATGTGGCTTGTAGTTGCCTTGATGAAGCCTTGCGGGCGAAAGCTTCGGCTAATTAAATTCGTGATACATCACTGCTACGTTTCGTCTCCATTCCAATTTCTCCCCCCCCCCAAAAAAAAATGACCCTGATTGTGTCCGCCATTGTGAAATTTTAAGTAAAATATATCTAACATGTGTGATATCGTCTCAAAGCTTAGTCCATTATCTTTAATTTGCTGCAAATATATTTCACATCGGTTAGGTATGGACCGAGCTACAGTCTTTTGAATCATGTAGTCTGTTTGGCGCTCTGTCCACGGATTCGCAATAACCCTAACACCACTCCGTATAGATGATGTGACATTTGTTTATGTTTATGGCGCCACCTGTTGGTGTAAGAGAGAAACTGGCAGGCAAAAGCACCTATACTTTGCATGGGGAAATTCTGTTTTTTGCTTTAACCTTTGTTTCGAATTAAATAATACTAACTTTCTTATCAAGCATAATAAGCTAATGCTACCAGCTGCATTTTGTGACCAATTTAGATCAGGAAAGATTCTGCAAGTAATTTATAACCAGATTTTATGTGGTCTGTCACAGAAACTACTGTAATATTTTGCCTGCCAGAAAACAAAAGAGGGCGTCGTGAATGTCAACAAGTGACGTCATAGGTCACATCATCTATACGCGTGTATGCGTTTCCTTTCTTTTACTTTCGTTTTTTTTCGATTTTTTATGATTGCTTGGTCTTTTTGTTTTTGTTTTGTGTGTGTGTGTGTGTTGGTGTTTGTGTGTGTTTGTTGTGTTTGACGCTGGTCCTAAAAAAGACACGTTTCCTGAGAGGACCACTGATCAACACAAAGGATATCTATCAAATCAATGAATCTCACAAATCACACACGCTACATGTCAATCTTGACGAAGAAAACCACTGAATCGCTCCATAGCTCATCCAGTAAAATATAGTATTAATGTGTCTCATTTGCTAATCATTTCACATGGTTTCACATGCTTATCCCCGATGTATTGTAACATCATAACGTATATTTTTATGTAATTCATTATTCATTCATTATTATTTCATTTCACCTGGAATATTGCATTTTAACAAATTGTGCTCAAATTCGCATGGAAATACTTAACACAACTGTTCATATAACCGTCTCATGTGCGCTAGGATTAGGGATGCAAACTAGGGTACAGTTTTGAAAAATATCCTAGGGATCAAAGCTAGGTTAGGTTTTGAAAGCTAGGGTTTGAAGTTTAGGGTGCCTAACTTACGATCTCTTGACACCGCCCTGCCTGGTTCGTGGTCGTAAAAACCATGCAATATCTTGACGCATAATAACCCCCGCAGGCCCGCGCGCAAGTGCTGAAGCCTGCATAAAACTATTACGGGGGGGTACTGGGGGGATCCGTCTGCTCATCCAGTCCACGTAGGTATTTAGAGCCGGCTGACTATGTCTTCGGTTTGTAGACTTATGGACCCATCTTTTCACATATCTGCGAGGACAATTGAATATTAATTATTAAGAAAACAATATACAGATGTTGAATTTAAAACAAAGGAATTTTATTATGGGAATAACATCCAATTTTGAAAAAATAAATATTTTGGTGACGTCACGGCATGATTTGGTTATTATTTTGCTTCGGGGGACCCATTCAGGGAAAAATGACGTACGTAATCCCGAACATTGGAAAAAAACACCGATTATCGCATCGTTCGTCGGTTTTTGAATCATTAGGAAAGGTAAATTTGTCTGTTTACCAGACTAACGGTGGCTTTAGAAAAATTAATAGCACTTTGGCAGAGGGGTCATCATGTACAGACTTTGAAGTAACATAGTCGGATTTTATATATATCGGTCGCCCAGCCCCCGAAGAGCAAACTGATCCCTGACACGTGACCTGTAACTGACACGTGACACCAAAAAACCATTCATCTCGTGTACCGTTTTTATAACTAAAAAACGGCAAAGCAGCAAGCAATCTGCATCTCCGTTGTCACAGCATAATCGACCAGATGTGAGACTATGAATTTGAAACATTTAACATCAATGATAAGTTTCTCTATAGCATGAAAAATACCATGAGAGTACATATGGTCCAGTGTATCTGAAGTGCTGCCTCATGATCTGAAGGTTGCGGGTTCGAACCCCGGTGGCGGCCAATTGTCTCGGCCTTTTTTTTTTTTTAAGAAATGTAAGTTTTATTATCGCTTTACACAACGTCCCTCAAAGCGCTTTTACACTATTCCGCTGTCACTAGATATATCCCATTTCACAAATTGAAATTTTGGCACCAATTTAAATGGCGCACTGTAACATGGTGGAGTCTGGGCCCAATCGCTTTGCAAGAGAGATAGTGCACTCTGTTTCTTGTGTTCACCGATCCTTCCCCTTTCCCTTTATTACTGTCGAGCTCTGCCAGGTACTGTCTTTCTCATTGGAAAATATTGCACATGACAATTGATTGTGATTAGATAGAAAATTAAATTTAAATATTAAGTAAAAACTTAATTTTCAATCAAATTTTTTTTTACAAAATTAAGCACAATTAAAAATTAGGCCTACATAAAAATATCAAGTAATAAACGAAGTATAATGTAAATTAAAAACAAATTACTAAATATAAAGCACTTAAAATAATCTCAAAGTGAATGAACAAACAATAATACAAATTCAATAATACAAATACAAGTAAATGAAAATACAGCAATAAAACCAAATATTAAAATAAAAAGTGAAATTAAAACATTTAAGAAATTTTGTGATGTTTAAACAGATATAAACAAAAATGAAAAAACATTATCAGCAATAATAAATATAAAATAAACAATTCGAAAAATGATGAAAATAATGAAAAATACAACAAAAAGAAATGTTCTTGTTGTTAAAAGCATCCTAACTGTATCACAACAAAACGAAAAGAAAACAACGAGGAAAAAATACCCCCCCCCCCCTATACCCAAACATGCGGGAAAGTTTTTGAATATATATCTATACATGTATAAATGATAAGCTGATATAGAGCTATATTGGGCCTAACTCTAACTGCGGCGGTGACGGTGTGGAACCGGCAAATTTTCGTTATTTTTATCGCTATGGTGCGAATTACAAGAAAAAAATTCTTATTCGCACCACCACGGTGCGAATTACCAGAAAGTTGTTCTTATTCACACCGTTTCGATGCGAATTACAAGAAAAGGTTTCTTATTCCCACCGCTCCGGTTGCGAATTACCGGAAGACATTGCTTATTCGCACCGTCCCGGTGCGAATAGACTCTTCCTAAGCTTATACGGCCTCGGTGACACCATCACCATTTGACTGGTGATCTCAACGCAAAGACTGCATGGCACCGCATGTTTCTAACTCGATCCATTTCCTGATCCAACTAGTCAACTGTTTAACTGATTTTGTAATCGGCTCGTTCTTCCCTGAGCGTCTTGGTATCTCAAGGTAGGTTATTTGTTTCACATTTGGAATCAAAAATGTGTGATTTGGAGGCCAAAACTACCTTTCATGCAATAACATTGGGTTCCGATTTGACACCTCTCAACTTTGTTTACAATCCAGTTTCAGGTGATGATTTCAGCGTGTGCTTTTAATATTTGGGGTTTTGTATTGAATGACCTGTTTTAAAGATGCTATATATGTTGAGGGAATTTTTTTTAGCTTCTTATTTTTTTTTTCAATATGCATGGTCAAAACTCAGAAATCTTGGGGCCCTATAGGCAACGGTAGACGAGTTCCACCCAAACCTCAAAAATTCAGTAGTTTTCTTGTTTGATTGGATAGGTAAGTATTAAACTTACCTCTTTCTGTTCAAAGTAGTATTTCTGCATTTACGATCTTGAAGATCAATATTATTTGTTGAGGGTGCAAAATTTTGCACCATGTGGAGTCCCTCGCACGGCATGACAACATTGCTTTTTTTTGCCATGAACACCTTTGGCATTCTTTCTCTCTTTGACTGAGTCGTTTTTATTTAATACAAAGATCTGAGGACAAATTTCAAATGGGCTTGTAAACCAGAATTTTAGAAATAATTTTTTTTGACCTGTCTACGTGTAGGAGATAGGCAGTGATCTCAGTTCCATATTATAAAAATATGGGACTGAAAACTGAGATATAGGCAAAGGCTATATGCACGACTGTCGTGCAAAAATTCTAAATTGGCTATACGACATGACAATACCACAGGCTGTTATCCATTAAGTCATGACACCATAGTTGTAACACCACTCAATTGGTAATTATGCTAAAGCCATGCATTAATAGGCCCAGCAGTGGTAATTAACGTAATTTATGTAAGTTGTGCTTAAATTACTCAAAAGTTAGGCCCCAGGCCCACTTCCGTTGCCACTGTTTTCAGCGTCACTGCTATTCAAAGTTCACATCATCATGCTTCTGTTAAATTACCTGTGTCCATAACTCAAACCTCCAGAAACTTTCCCTGCAAATGTAATCTCTATCAAACATCATACCCTTGACCATACGCGCCAGGTTACAAGCGATGTCGCTCTGTAGCCATGCTCAACGATACACTCTAATATCAAAACAGCCCTATTATAATATTACCCCCCAAAACCCTGCACTCCTGGTTAATCTTTTCGTGGACCTGTCCTGCGAATGTGAGTGTTGAAAAAAGATGGTTGGCTGAATTCGGACGCGTCAACCTCCATGTTGTTAGCACGGCGCTCTAATCACTTGAACTAACAAGACAACCGTCGATATTCCAGCGTAAATTAAATCTATATTAAGTTCGACAATTTAAATTAAAATTTCATACATCAATATCTGATTTTTTTCTTCTTACTGCATTGTTCTGATGAACGAACACAATGATTCAATCAGCACTGGCACATTTTCAGAAATATGCATTTCTTCATTTGCTCGCAAATGGTGAGTTAGGAACATTGGAAGAATAGAATATATTTTACAAAAAAAAATACCATACCCAAAAGAATAGAGACATTAAGTAAGAGGCTAAAAGACCTCCATGTAATTTGTAGGCAAAACTTTTAAGTTTGCGGTACTGTTAAGGCAACAAATTTGTCTATTACATGAATACCTTTGCCGCGAACTGATTGGTATTAAAACCCAAAGATCATAGACTCGTTCAAAATTGTGTCATGTCGTGAAATCAACTCTGGCGTTGTATTTTCTTGTGTTAATCCGCCATTCCGCGTCGGTCTGCTGAATTAATTGTTGCCGGTGCCATTATTATAAAATCGGTCGTTTCCATAAGCGCGCTGATTTGGATTAATCATTTCAGGTGAGGGCTAATGTAATATAAAAGCTTAATGAACCAAATACAAAAATATCAATTTTACAAACGCTAGTAGGCGCACTATTTTCAAATGTGCCAGTGTCCTTAAAGACTCAAATATGGTTGGATCAAGATTTTTGTTTGACCTCTGTACAGGTGCTGGCATGGTGAGGTTATTCCTGAGTTAAAGGTTTAAATTTAAATCCGATAAATTAGAAATACCTTGTCTGAAGACATCCCACTGCAGTTTTACCAGCGAATGCTTTTACTTCACAGAGCATTAGTGTATGATCAACTGGCGGAATAAATCGTAATATATCTCCCAGCAAGCTTGCAGACAACTTGAATTTGGTCCCTGCAAGCTCTCGTATATCAGATCCTGTAATTGTGTTTGCAGGAGGAATTTTCGAGGGATCTCGCCAAAACCAACCGTCACAACACCACCCACGAGAAATGTTTTCTATAGATAAGAAAGTATTTAGATTTGATATGACAAACTAACAACAATTGAGCCAATTGAATTTAGTTGGTGTGTGTTAACCTTCCACCACTACCAGTTGCTTTTTTTAATTTTTGGGTATTAATTAATAGTATAATAAAACAACCGCAAAACAAACAACAGTCATACTGAGTTTGGACACTGTTTATGTGATTCCTAATTAGAATTTATATGACCCTATTTATGATCTAAAAACATTGGCCCAATTGAAATTATAGAGAAATGAAATATTTTAAACAGTTTAATTTTAACCCTCGTCTTCCGAAGGGGGTACCACCCCACTTCAGGTTTTTTTTCCCGGCTTGCTAAAACCCTCTTTTTTGGTGCCACTATATTTAATGTAATGTAAAAGTTTATAATTTTGAATTACATGAGATTTCCTGAGAATGTGTTTGTCTCTACGCACCACTCACACACACGTTCTTCATTCGATCGTCACCAAGGCTGGATTCCGTAATATGTAATGAATGTCAGAACAAGGGGAGGTGTGAAATGCCGCGGGAAATCAGTGGGCAATGGCATAGTAAAGCTAAAAGTGACAATGGGATGATGAGTGCAAAGGAGGGAAGGCGTAATGATCAAAGTATCATGACCACCCAGGTTCCTACCGACACCTTTACTACTTTGCTTCCAATTTCAATTTTTTTTACTGACTTCAACGATTAGTTGAATGTACAAGGATAGTGGCAATAGTTTAAACCATTTCTTTGGATTGGGTGTTTGTTGCGGTTGAAATTATTCATTCGGGCCCGATTTAGCAGATACCAATTTTGTAATACATCCAAAACTTATTATGTTGACTCTTAAACTTTTGTCGAGAAAAAATCCTTTGTGTACTGTACTTTAATCTATGCTCTGTTTCTTTTATCAGAGTTGAAACCTTTTGTGAGCTTCAAGACAGCCTGCCATAGTTGAGTCGTCGAATCAACTCTGCATGCATAAAAGTGGCCCAGTTTTGGTATTTTTTCACTAAAATTGAATTATATCTCTGATTGACAATAGCAAATTTTACGTTGAAACAAACACATTAGAAAGTCCGGTCTTTGTTCTATTATGCCAAGTAATATGGAGCTTATTTGGAAATTTAAAATGTAACCTATTTTCTTTTTAAACAGGCTTCTATGGTGCAAAAAATTGACACTTACATCTATGAAATTATAAGATACTTCAAAGCACTTCACAATAATGTCAATTGTACTGGGCAGAGGGGAAAGTTCACAAAATAGCGTATCATTGTTTCATTGCAGACCTCATGGTGAGTAAAAAAAGTACAACCAAATTGATGATTTTCCATGGAAAACCCTCTATCTATGCATAATATGGTCTTCTTAAAGTACATT